>JADDOH010004670.1:62140-171701 GCA_016648135.1 Agrypnia vestita
TATATATATATATATATATATATATGTAACAAAAGGAACTTCTGGACTCCCTCGCGTTTTCTGTGAATGGTCTCCGTGAGAAGACCAAGGCCCCAAGGTCGACGTTTCGACACGGTATCGCGTGCCATTGTCAAGGCTAAAAGGCCTCAAAAGTTACGGACTAGCCGTACTTGTTCGCGGGTGACATGAAAGTCTCCCACCAATAAGGCTGTCATACTTCGAGTTCAGTTCAGTGTAACTAAATCGTCGCCATGTTTCATGTGTCAGTTGCGAGCGAAACTAACGCCATCTCTGATTTGAATTGTGAAGTTCAATTTATTTGCCCTCAAATTGTGCTGATATTGGCGCCCTCCGTGGCGAAACTCGCTTGACTATTTTCTAGAACTTTTTTCTTTTAATCTCTGCGATCTTCGTAAAAAGTGGGAGACTTTCATGTCACCCGCGAACAAGTACGGCTAGTCCGTAACTTTTGAGGCCTTTTAGCCTTGACAATGGTACGTGATACAGTGTCGAAACGTCGGCCTTGGTCTTCTCACGGAGACCATTTACTGAAAACGCGAGGGAGTCCAGAAGTTCCTTTTGTTACATACAATAACACTCGCGGAAACCTCAAGCAAAACATATATATATAGTGAATTTGAATGAATGAATGAATGAAGAAATAGGGAGAGAGAAGGGCAAGGTGTAGAGTAGTAATATACTGGAGATACGTAATATATCTAGTATATAATATGTTAGTTCTAAAACTACTTTGGGGGGTAAACCCGCCATTCAAATTTGACGCGGACGCGTCACCCCAAACGTAGCTTAGAACAACACCATATTTGCCTACCCGTGAAAGCCTTTTCGATTTAATCACTTATATATATATATATATATATAATATATACTATATATATATAACATTGCGAGAATTACTTTGGTTAATTATTTTGAAACATTAATACGCGATGAGTCACGCATTTTTACATACTGCTTACAACTCAAAGGATGACAGTTGCCTAATAGAATGGTCACCTCCCGCGAAGGGTGAATGTACATATGTATAAAGAATATCAATTTTTTATAATGCAAAGTAGATTGCTGTAAAAATGGAGTAAAAATGTTAATCAATGAAAAAGAGACTACATAATAAAAGGTCGAAAATTTTTCGTTAACTTACCAAACTGCCGTGGCGAAATTGGATAACGCGCCATGCCCGAATAGAATGGAGGTCCGTTGGTTCGAATCCCGGTAGTAGTTAAAATATTTTTTCGTTAATTTGATTTTTTTTAATGTCTTTTCTAATTGATTAATAAAAATTTGTTTGATAATTCACAGAATTTTGTTCTGAAATTACAACAATACAATAATAATGTGTTTTCTTTAATATATATTATTTACCTACATGTATTATTAATTCACTAATCATATGCCATCAGAATTTGAACCCGAAAATTTTGTAAGAAAGCTAATAGTTATTTATTCATTGTTTTCATATTCAAAAACCACGATATTTCTAATAGATCTTGTTTCTGCATAGCACGGTAACGATAGTTAATGCTACAATTGTTAAACTAACCAACTCGTTAATTTGACAACTATCAAACAATTAGGATTTAAGATTAATCCAATTCCTGTCTTACAAAGTAATATTAAACAGGATTATTACATGTTAGGCATTATTTATGTTAATATGAGAAGTAAATTACAAACGGTACCATCAATATTTTTTGTTTATATAATATTAAGAAATTTCGCAGTGGAAACAAATAGCTTGGTATCACGGAATATCGAAAAAGAATTATTTTTAATATCTTACTCGCTCACAAGATACGAGGCACCCTTCTATCACGCGATAGAATGATCTATGTTTATCCATAATAAAATTTCTAATTTAAAAGATAATTGAGATTAAATCCAAATTGTCAATTTCCTTTTTTGTTTCGGTGGAAAGAAAATGTCTGCCTTGGAGGGAATCTTGATTTGGTTTTGGTACAAATTAAATATGAATTGGATTTTTCCAATCAGATAAAAAACGTAATTATTGAAATGACTATTAAGAATACAATATTCAAATTAAAACGTTAATTCCATGAAACTTTTTTTTATATACTTAATTATTTAATACTTAAATCGATTTCTAAAACTGGATAATTAAAAAATATTTATTTTTTCATTGGGTTGAGCAACTTTGTAGATTAACATTTTATATTCGTATATAAAAAAAAATTATAAACGAATTTACAAATAAAATATTTTTAGTTTTTCACGGACGTTCAGAATCTTCTGGGTTATGTTTTCTGGAATAATATGCCGTGTTTTTACACGTCTCTGACCAACGTTTTGGATCTCATTGCCGGGTCCATCATCACTTTAACGGCATATTACCTCAGAAAATACAAACTAAAAGAGTATTAATTTAGTTTTAACAGTTATAGATACTAGACTTTCTAGCGATTCAGTTTTATAGCATGCTCGACCATAAGAAAAAAGACCCTAATTTATCCGGGTATTACAATATAGCTTTTAATATATTTTCTACAGTGTTTAACTATACAATTGTGAATTTGAGGCAAGTTATTCTACTAAATCTCATAAAATTGTTTTATGTTGTACTTTTATGTTATGCTAGAGCTAACTATCAGGATTATTACCAACCTGTTAATTAAAATAAAATAATTATAATTAAAATATTATAATAACCAAAAAGCACACGCCACTGATATTTGTGTCATGTTAAATGTAAAGATGACAAAATTTTGGCAAAACATACATAAAATTGATGAGTTTGTTATTTCATAAATTTTGAAAATAGCGTATTGCTCGCAAAAGCAGACAAACATTAATTATTTTTGGTTTAATCAATTGAACCCAGCGCGCCCATAAAAGCCATGATATATTCGAATCAAATCGAACCAGTATTGTTCCTATGAAATCGGGTTCGGCTTTCTTATTTCCCTCGAGGATGAATTCACTCAATCCCAAAAATATTCTTCCGTATAGTTATCATAACTCTACGGTACAGGCAGCGGCAACCGCCCCAGCTGTTTATTATTCAATTCTTATACACAAATACCCGCACGAACTGAAGAAATAAAATATTGTTTCGGTGGAAGATTTTCGACTATTAAAACATAATCGAGGTGTTGAAATCATCAAAACATTTTATTTATTTATTTTACATGTAAATTATATTATTCTATTTGAATAATTTGGCATTCTTAGAATTAAATGAAGCTGCTAAATTAATGAAAATACCATAAACTCAAGTTTGAAGCTGTAAATTCATGAATAGAAAACCATTTATTCTTAAATTCACTTTATTCGCTTAAAACTAAATAGTAATATAAAAATTTCAAGACCGTGTTATTTTGTGGGACGACCTTGCTTGTTGCCTGAACTGCTTGCTGTTGCGTGTCACACTCTAATCATCTAAAGTTGTGATTCCAGCTTACTTCCAGCAAGTTGCGAACGTTACGGACTAACAGACAGACAATGCAATTATTATATTGTATGTATTTAGATTAAATTATTTTTATTTTATTTTTAGTGAGTCACTTACAGGATATTGAGAAAAAAATAAACCTATTACTAATTTCAAACTTTGCCCTCTATCCCATTACAAGTGCATATAGGTACATATTTAATGTAGATATTAATGCAATATCAACTATTAACGTCAGATATTTTAAGTAATTTTCTTATATCTTTCATCATACTTTATATTTGTATAGTTGGTTCTAGAAATATATACATAATATATTAATGTAAACTTTTTTTTAATTTTTATTATATTATGTTTTCATTATGCTTCTGCCTTGTTACATACTTGCTTTTTACATTATAATATATTTATCTTTATATATTTGTATTTGTTTTTTAAGTATTTGATTACCACTTTATGTCATGATTATTTTTATATGTTATTATATTTTTTCTTTAAACTATCCCTTTTATAAATGTATACTTTATTTATTTGTAAAATCTCTGTAGGACGTTAATAAATACATAAATAAATAAATAAAATAAAAATATACACTTTTTTTACAAAAAAAATTAAGAACTATTCATGTCCAAACCAAAATGTCATTTTTTTAAATATGGCGCTGTTTCATGCGCCTACAACAAACCACACCGCCACGTTGTATTACGTGTTGCGAAGTGGAAAGTTATGGAATCGAGTTGTTTGTCTTGACATCGTGGGCTTATCGCGCTTCACCGAAATCGCTGAATATCGAAACACGTGTGGCGAACACATTTAATAAACATTCGATAATCGCAATTCACCAATCATGCCGACTTTGTATGTCGCTGATTGCCATATCGATGTAGCCTCCTTATCGGAACTCGTCCCTATGAATGTAGAATGCAATCTATAATAATGGTTGGGGTCACTCGCTCACTTTCAATACGTTAATGTGACATAAAAATCATTTCGGAATACTACAATATTGATTTGATGGGGAATGTAGGGTTTCTCTATTCCCGGAACTAGATTTACGGCTCTAGATCATTCCCGAAATCACGGGTCTCGTGATATGTTAATAAACAAATTTTTGAAAAAAAAAATATGTTTGCTTTTATAAACATTATTAATATTATTTCAGGTAAATTTTTATTATAAATCAAACATTTATTGATAAAAAATACTGTTTCTAAATAAAAATACACATACAAATTCTTAATATTAAAGAAAAACATTTTAAAAATCTAATTTGAATGAAATATATTGTATGTACAGTGTACAAATTTATTATTTTCACAAAAATTAAATTTTGTAATTAAATACACATACTTAATTTTTTTATTTAAAATAGCAGTTTTAAAATACCAAAATGTTCAAATTTATTCGATTTTGTACATAGGTAATTAATTATGTTTCCAAAAATTGTAAAAACTCTTGGATGTTAAACTTATGGAATTCTGGTACCGACGCTAATGTATGGAAGTGAAGCCTGTAGCTGGCAGAGGGGGAACGAAAGTAGATTGAATGCAGTGGAGATGAGATCCCTTAGACGTATGTGTTGCAAATCCATGTATGATAGAGTAAAGAATGAAGATATTAGGAATGAATGTAAAGTTGATCATAGCATAATACATAGAATAAAAATAGGGTCACTCAGGTGGTTTGGGCATGTTGAGCGAATGAATGAGGAAAGAATGTTAAGAAAGATATACAATGCAAGTGTTGATGGCGCCAGAAAGAGAGGGCGACCACGAAAGACGTGGCGTGACCAGATTAACCAGATACTGGAAGACAGTCCTGTTAGAAGCCTCAACAACCGTCGAGCTTGCATGCGAAGATGTATGAATGTAGATGAAGCGAAAGGTATGTCAGGACAGAAAAGTATGGCGTTCTATCCTCTCTGCGTACCCCCACGGGGAAACGGCGTGATGGTAAGTTAGTAAGAAAAAACTATTTCTGTTTAAATTTATGTCATTTTTATAGTCAACAGGGACGCGAACATCTTTTTTAAATTAATTATTCGCTCCCCTGTGGATTCATAAGCGTTTATTTATTTTTTTTAATTATTTCCTAATACATTTTTATTCCGACACATAAGCATTCCCGGGACTCGATGCATCGAAAACCCCATGTACTCCCGGGAATCATAGATACATTGATCAGAGTGTCTGACCAGTACGCATGGAGAGTGAATTTCTGACGAATCAAAAGTCATGGTATTCGAGGTAGATGAGTGAGACTAATTGGGATATAATGGTAAATCATTATTTTTAAAAAAAAAAATTCCAATTCTAGACAATTTTCATAATATAATTTCTCTGCAGTTTCAAACGCTATTTTGAAGCCCGGGAATACAGCAATGACAAACATGTTTTTATCGGCAATTCAATCTTTCCAATCTTCCAGTAGGTACCAAATATAAGACATTTTTCACAAGATTGATAACTTCTAAATCTACACATTTCTATATATATTTATATAGTATATTTCCACATTCTAAACAATTAATAAGCTGTTCTTTTACAATATATTCCAGTATATGTTCATACTTTAATATTCATTATAGACCGTACTCGTATACTGGTCTATAATCAATATTTAAAACAAGTAATTGAGTATGAAATAAAGGTTACATTTACTAGGAACGGCAAGATTGAGATTGATATGATATGACATGATGAAGTAACTTGTTGGTGTAGTGGTTATGACTCTCGCCTAGTGATCCGATGGTCGATGATTCGAACCCTATTCTAGGACACGAGAAAATTAATCCGTAATGAATAACGATAATTGATAAATTTATCTTTAATTTATTATATAATTTATCTTAAGTATACTCGAGCCATCGTAAGATGGCATTTTTGACAGATCGTAATAGTGTTGTGACACACTTAAAATCATTAACGAAAAAATTCAGTCGAAAAAAAAATTCGTCGCACGGTGTGAGTTGAGAAAGTCTTTGTACATAAAAAAGGTAAAAACAAAGTCCAAATTATCGAGCAGGGGTCAAAATATAAAAGTATCAATGTCCGAAATCTAAAGCCAGGTAAAAAACAATATCGTAATCACAGCGTGCACTCATTCGTTCTTTCCGTAACAACGTTAAAATAAAACTGTCAAAACCTTAGAGTATCTACAATATATAGAGGAATAATAAATCATTTTACCAAACTTTTATTTTTAAAATAGAGCTTACTCAGTTTAAACAATATGGCGACACATGAGAGAAAAAGAGACAAAAAACATCACCCGGTCTGATCCGTCTTTTATTGTTTTGTAGCCGTTTTCTTTGCCCTCTAATAAAGCCATAGAAAATGATCATATTTAGAGGGCACAATCGATCTATCAGATTTGTTGTGTTGGAAATGGAAATCTGAATGGAAAGTACGTATGAAATATCTCTGGGTTTTCATAGAGCTTATGACCTATCGTACGGTATACAACTTCCAAAAATTTGATAGATGTGGTAGTTTTTCATGGGTGGAATTGTGAACGTTACATTGTGTAAAGTGATCACTTAAGTCAGCCGTACGATAGGTCATAAGCCCTTTGAACACCTAAAAAGAGTTCCATACCTACTACCCATATTTAAAAAATTGTTTCATCTATGAAACATTTATAATATATCTTGGTTAGATTGTATTGAGCGAAATTAATGACGTACATCAACTTAATATTTTTCATTTTAATCAGCTAAATTTCAACTGCTGATTAATCATTACTATTCTAGATGTTTCAGATGCTGGAAGCAGACACAGAAGAGGCTTATCGTTATCTCGTGGAATCATTGAATAAATATTTTCTTAGAACCACCTCCGAGCTCGAAACGCTAAATGGATTTATTATTTATCTGTAAGTAAAATACGCTGTAGAGTTGGTAATATAAGTTTAAACAATTAATGAAATTATTGTTCTTTGTTTATTAATATAAATTATTTTTATTTATTTAATAAGCCCGCTAACTATATATCCATAATCAATCTATGGATATATATCTAGTTAGTGGGCTTGAAAATAAGGTGTAAGAGTTTGGAATACGCAGTAGAGATGTAAATATGTATGTATATAAAATTCTTTCTCATTGAAAAACTAGATACCATTGCCACAAACAAACTGAAATCCTAAGACATCTTGTATTTTCTAATAATATTATGAAACTTTATTTAAGCAATCAAATAACAACTTTGACAAATCGTAACCGTTTTCAATTGTATACACCACACACTGTATTCAAACGTACATTAGATCTTAAGTATAATTATAGTTAATTGTTTGAAACCTATATACTTTAATTATTAATTCATTTCCTAATCACATATAGTATACAGTTTGGATTGTACTATGCCTGTTTTACTAGAGGAATTTGTTTTGGGACAGGCATACAAATACAAAATAGTTGTACAATTATATATCAATTCATATTTGTCTAATTTCAAATTATTTATTCTTAATGTTGTTAATTTTATATAAAAAGTATTTTAAAAATATATTGAAAAATGTACAGTAATTATTAAAATCATTTATATGTTTGGACAAAAAAGAAAAAAAAAACAGAAAAGAAAAGGTACAGGAATCAGTAATTATTAGTTATTAATTTGTTTGACTGAGAGCACCAATTTTATGTCTTCCCATATTTTTAATTCACTGATTTAATTTAATATTTAATTGTTTTTTTAATTAATTATCAGATTATATTCAAGATTTTGTTGAATGTTGTTAAAGAGTTTGGGCCCATAGTAATTAAAACTCCTTTGCCCATAAATAGTGTGTGTTCTTGTGATTTGTAAATTCAGCTTGTTTGTTCGTTTAGCAATTTGTTGCTTGATTTTAAAATTAGTTTAGAGCAGTATTAGAATATATTTGTCTAATATCAAAAACGACGAATTTGTTGAATATATCATCAGTCCTAGTTAATATCGGTGATTTGAGGATAACTTTTATAACAGTTTTCTGTGTTAAAATTACTAGATTGAGTGGACTCATAGTTACTCCTCCCCATGCAACTATGCCATATTCTATGATCGATTGGAAAATTGCAAATTATATGTTACATACTGCTAATCAATTTAAAGGAAGTTGCCCAACTTCGTCAATTATTCCAATTTTTCGACTGCATTACACGTCAAGGTAAAAAAAATGAAATTATGCTGATACACTTCTTGGTCCAAAAGACCTGGAAGAGAATCACAATGGTGGATGGATGCAGTGTATTTGGTTGAAGAGATCCTGGAGTAACGGCGATTAAGGACCAAAACTAATAGACGTTTATTTCGAGCAGTTTCTCGACTGATTTAGACCACATTATTAAAAAATATCAATACAAAAAATACAGATATTTGAGCTGTCAATAATTTGTCAATAAGAGTTTTGATTCTTTAATGTTTTAACGCAGATTTTATTTCATTTTATAGAACTCCATTTTTGATAAAAATTATAAAAATCAAATACAGACGGCATTCATTTTATGGAACTTCATTGTTAATGACTATTATAAAAATCAAATCAATGAAACGCTTTTTGATTTTATAACTTAATTTTTCCTATTGATCATAATCAAAGTTGACCTGGATAATTTATTTAAAATAAATAAATTATAGAATTTAAAAAAAATTATGATTGATTATTACAGTTTTGATTTATTAGAATGTTATTTTGAAAGTATCATGTTTGGCATTTGAAATAGATTTTTAAGCGATAAAAAGAAAATAAGAATTGACATAAAATATTCGTCGTATGTTTTGTGATCTTTAATACAATGACAACCTGTTTATTTTCATAATGAATACTGCTTATATTGTTCATAGTGGTTAATCACGTGTAAATAGCTTAGACGTACTATAATACTATAACGTATTTGCAAAACACTGAATTCACAGTCACAAATATGAACGTGTTAATAAAATATTTATAATACCTACAAACATACCGATTTTTGTGCTTTATATAACAGATTTTTGCAATACTGTGTATGCACATATAACTTCATTGAGTTTACATACACTTGTACATATACTGTGCCGCATACCTGTAAGATGCACATAATATCTCAGTATGAAATGTATCATAAACAAATGGTGTAAACTTTTTGACGACATGAGATGTATGCATGTATGTACATATATTTGTGTAGATGGTTTAAACTTAAGTTAATTAAGAAATTGTTTGTAAGCGAGATGCACTTTATACTGTATTGGATTAGATACTAAAATGTACATGCATTTGCCAACGCATCATTAATGAATTATTCTATATATAGATATTAACGTCTACCTAGAATAACTGTCTTAATAATAGCCGTTGCTACTTTACATGGGTTCATTTAATGTGAACTTTGATTAGGTAAAATATCCGAAGTTTAATTTTTATGTTTAATTTATAAATAATATTGTAATATATTGTTAATTACTTATTCTACACGTGATTAGAAATTATTTAACAAGAAGGGTCTTTCAAAGGGCACCGTTCATTGCAAAACGTTAGTAACTACCTGCGTATTAAATACGTTACAACGTTACATATTGAGTTAATGTCATATCATCACATAATTCTATTTAATTTTTAAGTGTTTTCTTTTAGGTAGTGGTATATATGGGTGGTAAAATTGAGAAATATCCTATAATATTATACTAATTTAATTTTAGATCTATATATATATTGGTTTTGAACGCTACAACATATGGAGTCCAATCACTGCAGTTAAACACCAGTATAGTGATTTTAATTTAATGGATTTACTTCACTTAACTATTTTTAAAGTACTAATGGAAAAGGATTATCACGATACGTATATATTTTACAAAATCTTTTTTTTTTTTTTTTCAAGCAAAAAAAACATATTCAACTATATTTTTTTTGTCTTCTCTGTTTTTTTTTTAAAAACGGAGTCGCAGTTGTTTTTTTTTAGTTTTCATATTAAATATACAAAACTGTCGATGAATTTAACCGATCCTCAGTCAATTTGTTTCATAGCGCTTTGGCGAAGCAAGACTTCTTCACGTCAGGAAAATCAATTTTTATTTTATTTAATCTGAAATACCTGTGATGTATATATATATTTATTATGACACATTATTAATTTATAACACACTGTATTGTAAAGTCGATAGACTTTTTTTCATATATTTTTCTGATTAAATGGGGGTTACCCTTCCTGAGAGTCGCGAATTTAGAAATAAATTGGGTGATTTTTCATATAGAGGTGATTAAAAAAAAATTATCACTCTTATAAAAGTACAGATTAAACTATTATTTTATTGAAAAAAAATGGCCGGGTCATGTCTGTCGCTCGCTAATTACTGATATTAGATCTTGGTTGCTCGAATATTTTCAACTCATTATCAAGGCAAGAACCCACGCGTCAAATTTTTGCTACTAGCTATGAGCTCTGTAAAAAAAGTGGTCTAAAAAGTAATTAAAAATTGAAATAATTTTCAGGCATATTCAGTAGTTATGGAGTTTTAGGATAGCTATAATAAAACCTTGCAGAAATTCGAAGTTTTTATTATTTTATTTGGCTTGTATTAAAGGGAATGAATTTTTTCATATTCATATTGAATATGAAAATTGACGAATTAAAACAACCTAACACAATATTACTTCATATATATTATATATTATTTATTATGTTACTTTAAACACTTTATTATCTATTTACTATGTTTTGACTATACAATATTGTAAACTATGCCTGTCTCAACACAGATATTTCTAGTGAGACAGACAGGCACAGTCCGAACAAAATTTGATATTTAAAATTAAATAGAAATAAATAAATATTCATATAAGTCAGAAATATTGAGAAAACACGCAAACTTTGATGTCGTATATTGATATTAGGTCATGGTTGCTCGAACATATTCGACTCACAGTCAAGGCAGGAATATAGTCCCGCGAGTTTATTAATGTTTTACAAATAACCTCGTATATCATGATTAAATGATTAGTGACAAAATGTACTCACGAAGGATCCAGGTCCATCATCTCCGTGATGCACGGGTTGTCCGACTTGAAAGCGTTGGCGTCGTCCTCGGCGCGGATGACCACCTTGTTGACGGACGTCTTCCGGCGCTTGTCGCGCAGCAGCACCTTGAGGGCCAGCTGGACGTCCTTGAAGGGGTCGTGCGGCTCGGGCGCGCCGGAGGGCGCCCCGGGGGGCGGCGCGCCGGGCCCGGGCGGCACGCGCGGGTGGGGCCCCCCCAGCGCGTCGTGCAGCCCCGCCGCGTGCGGGTGCGGAGCCTCGTCCGTCTCCCGCGACGTGTTGCCGCTGGAAGTTAAAACAACAGCGTGTCAGTAAGCCCAATTATAATCGTTTCGTTGTCGGTCTGTCCGTCTGTCTATTTTTTTTACGAATTTTTTTCTTAAATAAAATTAATTATAAAATACTTATTCCTTAAGAACCGACATGTAAAAGTACAGTCATTTTTGACGGGTTACAGCTAGTGCTTTTATTATAGTTACTATCTATTACTAATTAGTAGGCCAGTGCTCACGTACGCAGCTGAGACGTGGGTACTAACTAACAGGAATGAGCGAGCGCTGGACGTTTTTGAAAGGAAAATTTTGAAGCGTATCTTCTATCTATTACTAAACTATCGAGTATTTGGCGCCCTGTTCTTATGACATTAATTCAACCCTTGAGAGACGTCGCAGTAAAGTTCGCCGACGTAACGAGTACATATTGCACCCTGGCGACCTCTATTGTAGAAGATGTGAACACTCCACAACAAAGTGCACATAATTTACGGCCACGAAAGCGGTAATCAGTCCGCCCTCTGCCTCCGCGGGTGAAGGTCGTCCTCCTGATGACTGTTGAAAAAGCATTCAATAAAACGTCGAGAATCATTCTTGGGAAAACATACGGTTCGTATAAAATATCCGCAACCAGTTACAGTTAAATATGTCTAACGACCGTAATAACAACCTTAACTCTTTAATGCGTTATCATCATCTTCATTTCCTTGTCCTAGTAGGGCCGGGGGACCAAAGACTCGACAAGGTGTTTCCATATTCCCCTGTCTTGCGATGCTTCTGCATGAGTCAACCAGTCTAGACCCATTCTGTTTTCATTTACATTTTTTGTTGATTCACAGGCCGTCTTCCTTCCGGGGTTGCAAGGAGTATTCTTATTGGTATTCTTTCCTCCGACATTCTTAGCATATGTCCAAACCACCTTATTTGTGATTTTTCTAGTAGGGCTCCATGCTGAGTCTGTGCTTCATATCAGCACTTCGCACTCTGATTTTTAATTACTTACATTAATTACATAAATATATAAAAAGAATATTAAGAATGTTCTTAGGTTTTCACGGCCACTCAGAATCTTCAAGTTTGTGTTTACTGGGGTATTATGCCGTGTTGTTACGACCTTTCGGGCCGACGTTTCGGATCCCATTGCAGGGTCCATCATCAGGGCTGATGTGTTGAAACACATCAGCCCTGATGATGGACCCTGCAATGGGATCCGAAACGTCGGCCCGAAAGGTCGTAACAACACGGCATAATACCCCAGTAAACACAAACTTGAAAAAAAGAATATTGCTTCGCACTCTAATCAAAAATAGAGAAGTCAAATATTTATCAACAGCGACAACTATATAATGATTCATGGGAATTACAAACATTAAAAAAATCAATCCAAGTACAAGATCCAAAAATTTGATACATATGTAGACGATCTTGGTTGGCAAACGTTACATTGTTTAAAGTGATCACTTAAGACAGCAATATGATAAGTCAAAAGTCTTGTTAACACCCAAAAATCTTCTATACCTTATATTCCATATAAATAGCTTCGTCTCTGTGAGACATCTATAATTTATATTTATGTATAAAATTGAAAAATAAAAAAATTCTGGGTTATTTTGCCGTGTATTTATCATGATCTTTCAACCCAATCAGTAGAGATTATGGTCTTAAATTAAAGACCTCAAGGTATCCGACACTTCAAAACCAGTCAGGTCGCAGACTCTACAAACATAGTGATCCAAAAATAGATGGAATATGCACGTAACACAAGAAATCTTATGACAATACATGTCTCCGACACGGTATTGCCTCGAAATACATAAACACACATACACCATGCTTTCCACGTGGGTTTTCAAGTCAATACTTAACCACATTAGTAATACGCACATATTTAGACAACAAAAACTTAGTATCAGACCGTTGCAACAGTACTAATAAAGAAAAATTAATGGAATTACTTAACAACAAGAATGACTTATGCTTAATACAGTAAAAATGAAAAAGTACTTAAAGTTTTTGTTAATTTACGAGTATTATGATCATTATTTATCCGTTTCCTTTTTCTTTATGTATATAAATGTATGCTGAAAAAAACTTACTGATGAGTCGGTCTCGCGGACGAGTAGTTTTTTCTTTTGTAAACAAAATTCTAATGAAAAGGATCAATTATTAAAAAAATTCAAAAAAATTTCTACTCCAAGAATGCATTTCGCGAAAGTATCTAAATTTTCCTAGACATCCAACTATACTTCTAACCATCTAGTCCATTTTTTGCATGATCCCTACTTTATAAGTCTATCCGCCCGTCTGTCTGTCCATCCGTAACTTCGTGTAACATCCGTAATTTCGATCTAATTCACAGCTAAAAACAAAAAATTAAACGGCCGGAGATGAGGCTTGAACCCCGGGCCAACAAACCCGAAGGCAGCGACGATTTTGATGTCACTATCACCGAGTCTGCATTACCTGTCAAAAATACAGTACATATAGGACTTAGCAAAGACGCGGACCATGTCACGTTGCGTCCAGCACAAGTGCTAGGGTTTAAAATAGTAACTTTCTAATTGCCGGCAGGGGAAATATAAAAAAAAAGAGCGAGCCTTACAGTAGTCGCATATGATGTGTTACATTTGACATCTAACAATTAAAAATATCAATTGAGCACCAACAGAAATTAACATCAAAATTTAAAAAAGCTAATACCTATATATTTATTAATAAGTAAATACAAGTAAGGAAAATGTATGTGCATTTATTTATTATTGAATTTTTCCGCACTAGGTAGGTACCGTAATTCTATATATTTATTTTGTTAATAAATGTGTTTGGTCAATTATATGATTTTATTTAATTTCATAGATGGCGGTAGTGTGTCGCCATATATATTGTATGATAACTTCGATTAAATATTTGAAAATGATCACAAAAATTACATAAAATTTGAGAATGTAAATCATTAAGGGTATTTTTTACATTAATGTAAAAAAATGAAGTATTTATTAGATATTTTCGAAGATATTAGCTAAAATATATCAAAGTTACAACATCCACACGCTTGGCACCAGCCTTGCAAAATATATACAAAATCAGAAGCGTTGGCTGGTAGTGTGCGTTTTCGCTGTGATAGCAATTGCTAGACATTGATTTGTTTGTAAACGATGATTTTTTACCATCGCGCGTGCTCCGCGCGCGCTCATTGGTTAGGTGAATTTGCGCGCGTCATATTTCGTGTCACGCATTTCCGTCCTTTTTCACGAAATCACTACAACAGATTGCAGGAAAGCGAGAGGAAAGATGTTACACATCAAAAATGTTCGAATATTTTGATAAAAGTCATAATTAATATTTTATGGGTGTCGGCTATAAATAAGTAAATACTTATTCTTTAGAAACCGGCATGTAAAAGTACCTTCATCTTTGATGGGTTACAGCTAGGTTACTTTTATTAACCCAAGAATAATTTTTCCTGCAGCAAAAAATTAGTCTTTTTAACCCGCGAACACTCGCGCTAAGAGCATTTTGCTTACAGTAAATTTTATATTCACGCCATTTTGTCATTTTAAAACATTTTCTCGAGTCTCGTACATTCAGTAGCTGAGCTTTATACGTTCCCCTCCCCTCGCGTAAAATTGCCCTTGCGCAGTGCCATCCAGTCGCTCGCAGGAGAAGCTTTGTTGGCCGGGTTACCGTCGCGCGGCGATTTGCTCATCGTGCGAGTGACAGCGTAAATACTTAATAAAATTAACAAAATATTTCAAATATAAAATAAATTGTGTTTAATATTTGTCATTATTAATTTCATTGTTAATATTGTAAAGTACATAATAAAATCAATATATTTTTGTGGATGGATGAACGACATCAATGTATTTTGGCGTGCTTAGAAGAAGACTATGAAGAAAATGTTCAAGACTCGTATTTTATGTGATCATTATTTCATATATGTAAGAGTCGTATTTACGATGAAGATTATTTTTTTTTAATTAGATCGGTAAGAAAGTTGATTTTTGTTACATTTTTCCTTTATTTTCTTAAGAGTGCCTTAGAAGACTGGCTATATTTAAGTTTTTCTTTTTGTTATAAAAATGAAAGTTTATATGCGTTAAATTAATATAAATATTAAAAACTTTCAAGTTTTTTATTATAAAAACAATAATTACGATCATGATTTTTCGGATTAAGGCACACTTTACACTATATAATATTTGTGAGCAAATTGCTCTACACGCGAGTTCCCATGTGATTTTTTATTGGCGCGAGTACTCGCGGGTTAAAGGTTAGTTTGGGATTCACGCGGTCGGCGGAGGCATGACGTGGCCGAGTCGTGTAAGGTGATACAATTATTTGTAAAAGCATTTGCACAAACGGCAATGAAGCACAATCGCGGGCCAATATTGACTTGGGCGATACGCCGCGGTCGCCGGACCGTGTTTGCGCAAGTGCCCCGAGAGTTGCCGCCAATGCGGTAATAATTAGTTTGGACACGTCAGAAAGACCGAGTCATTTGCATCTGCTGATTGGATGTATCCGAGGGAATAAACGGTCGGATTAAAATTACTTCGGATTACGCAAAACTGCTGAAACGAAGCAGAAGGGGAGACTTGCTACTCACGTCTTCTAATTCAAAAGCAGTCATCTTGATATCTAAAGTAATCTATTTCTTAACCTTACTTGACATATGGATCAATTTTATATACAAGACATTACAGAGATACATTACCCAGGAATCATAATGAATTTGCCTATATGTCATATATTCAGAAGATTTACTTCATTATAAATGTTATGTTCATTGATTGAAAAAATCTATTAATTATTAGTTTTAGAGATGAAGATACATTTTTTTATGTGGAAAAGTAGGTATGAAAATCTTTTTGGGTGTTCATAGGGCTTACGACGTATAGTACGGTAAACGACAAAAAATTAATGGATGTAACCACATAGTATTACCATATTTTTGAGTGTTCATAGGGCTTACAAACTACCTCTAAGTACGGTATACTCAGACAACAAAAATTTGATAGATGTTACCACATAGTGTTATCGTATTTTTGGGTATTTATAGGGCTTACTACTTATAGTACGGTATACAACATAATTTGATAGATGTTATCAGATAGACCACCGCCTAACATGGGTGGAATTGGTGAACGTTACGACTTAAGCCAGCCGTACGATAAGTCGTTGAATGAACACCCGAAAAGATTTCCATACCTACTTTCCCACATACAAAATATAGCTTCGTTTCTATGAGACATTTATAATATATGTTGATTAATGATGTCGCCCTGGGGATAAAATCCAGATTGTGTTCTTGAAAAATTTGGACATGATCAAAATATTCTCCTAAAATTTAATATGCATTTTATTTACATTGTTTGGCCTAAATTTATTTTATAAATGATTATTGGATTTTGACTGCCTACATCACACTATACCTACACTACACTTGATAAATGCAAAACTTTTGTGTACTGATTGTATTTTTTCATGTAGTGTATACATAGATACTTTTTCACCGTATTATTCTTTTTTATATTCTGTTAAACAACATTTTCTTTATTTTTACTTATTTTTTTCTATGAATCCATTATTTTATGAAAAGTGTACTTTAACGGCTTTCTATTTTAAATATTTCTAAAATAATGTAATTTAAACACTTGGTTTTAATCCACTGTTTGAGTAATAATATTTAAGCCCAAGTGCTTTCATTGCGGACCCATCATTCTCAGAGGCAAAATCAGAACTAATTATAATGTTAATTCAACATTAGAACTAATTCTAACTAGTTCTGATGTTGCCTCTGAGGATGATGGGTGTCTCCGTTGAAAGCGCTTAGGCATAAATATTATCATTCAAACAGCGGATTAAAACTAAGTGTCTAATTCATATTATTTTAATAATGGACTTCCACTCCGTGAAACATCGTTATATCTAATTGAAATATTTATATTACTTTATATCATATCATAAATTTACATAGTAGGTCCTTATAATGTAGTAACAAGGACATATTTTTGATCATTTACTATCCGGCGTAGCCCGAAATTTGGATTCTTGTATCACCATCATCCTTTTGTCCTAGCAGGGTCAGGGGCCCTAAGACTCGACAAGTTGCTTCCATATGTCCCTGTCTTGTGCTGCTTCTGTATGTGTTAACCAGCTCCAGAATTCAATTTTCATATACCTACTTTTTTGTTGCTTCTCCCAGCTTAATCACCGGTCGCCTTCCTCCCTGGGTTGCCAAGAGGATACTTTTTGGTAATCGTTCCTCCAGCATTCTTCGCACATGTCCAAGCCACCTCATTTGTTTTCTCTGTATATAGGAATAGGGGTTCCATGCCGAGTGTGTGCCTTAAGTCGGCACTTCTCTCTCTGAACACCAGTGTGACTCATGCTACCCCCTTGATACTAATCTCGGATTTTCTTATCACCGCACTGTATAGAGAGCGTAGAACGCTGGTCGCAGCTCCGTTTCTTCCATCTATTACACTTTCCGGCCTCCCATCGCTAGAAAATTCCAAAAGATTCTTGTATATTTGAGTGGCTTATTGATCCTTTGGTTAGGACTCTCGTCTGGTGATCCAAAGGTCGCAAGTTCGAACCTCACTCTAGAGAAGTAAGTTAGTCCTATTTTCATAGCACAAGCGTTTAGCTTAGTTTGAAAGTAGTAAGAATATTGATGTGACGCGTATTGTGTGTTGGCATCTCCATTTAAAAAAAATATATGATTATTTAATATTCCCTTTCATATTTGACTAGAAAACGCCGTAAGAAGCCGGAACAAATCAACTCGTCACAAATTATTTTTCAAAATAAGAAGATTATCTCAATATTTTTTTTTCTTTTTACTCCCTTTCTTTTAACTCGTAGCGTCTGCTTGTCTATTGTCTGCCGAAAACCCTTTTCCCGTGATCCAATCAAGCTGAAACTTTGCAAACAGACTTGTGGCGACGATAAAAATGATCTAACATAAGTTTTGTTTAAAAAATGTAATAATTATAGTATAATTTTGGATTTTTCGAAATTTTAATGATTTATATATTCTTTAATTTTGTAGCCCGAGTGGAGTAGGCGCGAAACCTGTTTGAAAGAGAGAGGGAGTATAATAAAAACATGTATTTTATGGGTTAGTTTTTTTCAAAATACTTTTTTGTGTTTAAAAACATTCGAAAGAAAATATTCTGCATTACAAGATATTGTGTTTGCTTTATTATTTTCAGCCAAGTACACTAAATTGAGCACATTCGACACGTCCCACCCGATGCAAAACTGGGTGGTTTTTATCGCAGAGACATCAAAAACTTGTAGAACGATGAATTTTTTTTTTATATAATAAAGGAGGATACATTATCCACTAATCTCTTGACATTTTTACTCCCTTTCTTTTAACTCGTAGCGTCTGCCTGTCGGCTTGTCTGCTTGTCTGCCGAAAAAAATTTGGATCGATTTTTAACCCTTTTCCCGTGATCCAATTGAGCTGAAACTTTGCAGGCAGACTCGTGGCGACGATAAAAACTATCTAACAAATTTTTGTTTCAAAAATTGAATTATTATTGTATAATTTTGGATTTTTCGAAATTAACATACAAACGAGAAAGGGGCCCGATGCGTGGAGAAGGCGCGAAACCTGTTTCAACTAGTTTAACTCGAGCCATGGGTCCGATCAGTCGGCTATATGTTGATAGAATATCAAATTAGAAACAATACAAATGAGAAAGGGAGTATAATAAAAACTTTTTTAGGGTTAGTTTTTTCCTATTATGTATCCTTTTCATTTGAAAAGGAAACGGACACACCTTATGTTAATCTCATATATATCTAGGACATTATTGTTTCAATTAATTTTGTATGAAAATGACCATGCGGATAGGAAATATGTTTTTCTGTGCTCTGTTTATTTCTATGAAGAAATCATATATTCATTTTCACGAAATATGATTTAATTAAAAATAAAAATATTAATAATAATAAAGTGACATTGTGCACCGATAAAATTTGTGGGCGAAAGGAACAACCAAATCAGTCAATAATATCAAATTTTGAATTAAGTATGCAGAGTTGTTCTTTAGATACATATCTACCAGGGAAAAATTAGATGCGTCAGAAAATATAAAAAAATGAAACTATTTTTTAGTTCTTTGAAAAAGGACAAATGACTAATTATTTGAACAAATTGGCAAGAAACAATGATATAAGTCAACTTGATTCAACGTTTTTGCACAAAAATCAAAACTACTAATGTAATTTGTAGATATCGTAAACAAACAAATTTCCCAAATTTGGTTTGCATTTTTTACTCATTCAGTTGTTCCTTTCGCCTGCAGAAATAGTTTCTGAATATATCGGATTGTACTAATATATTGAAGGGAAAGATACAGATGTTGCATTTTTAGTACATTGACCTACTGATAATATCAATTATTCATACGTATGCATTTTAAGGTCAAAGGTTATTCAAAATTAAGTAAACATTAAAATCTATCTTACTTGATACGTAATGATTCTTAATAGCAACGTCAACAGAATCATTGATTTTTCCAATCAATCGCTTTCAGAATCTCTGCAAACTAAGTTTAAATATCACCTTGGTCCAATAAAATAAATATTGACACGAAAGGAAAGACATACATAGTACAATAAATAGTTTTTATAATCGTTTCCTGTACATATTGACACGAGATGGTAGAATCAGAAAGAGTTGCACGTAATCGATGATTTTGCAGCACTCTACACCATTTACACTAAAATTGGAAGTTGTTAGAAGGTTCTGGAATATTGGAAGCATCTGGGCAAATACGGGTCAGGTATAAATGTGCACCGCGATACGCAATTGAGTCTCTGATTGACGTTTCACCAACGCGTCATTACCAGCGACAATACCATAGAGAGCGCAGCGTGACCATCGCGTGTACTCTCGTGATAGTAAATAAATAAAAAATTTCACATACGAATATGGAACGGATTTTCCTATAAAGTGATCGATGCAATAAATAACTTAAAGTAGTGCGAATGAAGAAACAGTGTAATAATAAGTATATGGAACATTCTATAAAAATAGATGAACTATTAATTTAAGAACAGTGTTCCAATTTAATTCGTGTCCAGTGACTTTTTGCGTCATAAATAAAAGTTTTAATTGTTTTAGTGTTTTATTTTGCTTTCCACAGCCACGTCCCGTGATAATACTATATATCCTAGGCCCAATAAATTCACGTTTCCGTTATATTAATTTAAGTAAAACATTTTCTTACCTCTTCGCTCACACGTTCCACATGATCAAACCATCTCAGCGATCCTTTCTTCATTATATCTACTATGCTACAACCAGTATTACATTCGCTTCTAATTTGTTCATTCCTCACTCTATCGAACGCTGATTTTCCGCACGTGTGCCTAAGCGACCGCATTTCCATTAGTCTACCTTAATTTTTTAAATCAATTTTAATTAATAGTAAATCTAGTAAAATAAAGCTCAAAAAAAGGACAATTATTTCACAAATTATTATTTATTTACATTTATTAGTAATGATAATAGGTAGCATTATATTATGTCTTTATTCTAGATTATTCGTATTAGTTCAGAGCTCACAATTCTAAGAAAACAAAACTTTTGTTTGTTTTGTTCATTTCACCTTGCAATATTTTTAGTGACTCTATTTACAATGAAAACAAAATTGAGAACATTAAGTAAATGAGCTTGATGGACTCCGTGCTCCAGTGCAACTCAATCTAAAGACAAGCTTTGCTTACAAAATTTTGATTTATAGGCATGTGCCATCATCGGTAGATATAACGTGTCATTTCAGTCTCAATACAAATTTTGTGCTTACGAAGATTTCAAACAACGTAAAAACTATTTTTAACGTTACCCGTCAAAAATGACGGAGCAATGGTTCGCGTCTTTGCTAGGCCCTTTTTATAGGATCTTTTTGGCAGGTCTTGGATATGCAATTGTGGCGACATCTGTAGCGTTCTGCGCCAGCATTCGCGAGGCCGTGGCTCGCGCCCTACCTCCAGCCGTTTAATTTGGTTTTTTTAGCCGTGAATTCGAACGAAATTACGGACGTTACACGTTCGTACGGACAGACGGATAGACGGACGGACAACGAAATTATTATGTTTGATATTTCAAAGTATTTAAATCAACTATTATAATATTTTACGGGGGGCAAATGAAACACTCGAAATTAATTAAAGTTTTATTATTTAACTAGCTGTGCCCGCGCGGCTTCGCACGCGTATATTTTTAGTACCTTTTAGTAAATTTTTTATCAATTTGTGTATTAACATACAGATACATGTTGTCGCGGACTTTTTTAGAACTTCTTGAGTTCTACAACTTCTCTATAGAAAGTATTTAAATATCTCTTACCGTTAAGGCAGCGTTCGTAAAAAATGCATTACTCGACTATTTTTCGTCGACTTTAGTTATAAAACAGGTCACCACGAAAAGTCCTTTTATTTTAACCGGATAATATATAGCCTATGTGTCCATCCTGAAAGTTCATTCTAAATATTGATGAAAGAATTATTTATGAATTTTTCGCAATCGATATAAGTTACCTAATGTAATGATAGTTCATCTTTAAATAAAAATAAGTCAGAAATATTGAAAAAAAAATGCAAATTTTGATGTTGGATAACTCCATAACTACTGATATTAGGTCATGGCTGCTTGAACATTTTCGACTCATATTCTCGACTCATTTCGAATCAAGGCAGAAATATAGTCCTACGAGGTTTTTCATGTCTTCCAAATAACCCTGTATATGTTTAAAATGTTATGATATTTAATAATTAAACGTATCATTATAATGCAAATGTTTTATACAAAAAAAAAAATTGAATTGAATTAATACGTAGGTACTTACCACAAATTACTAATATTGCCATTTAATATTACCTTTTTTTTATCGACATAAATAAAAAAATATATTTTTTCCTTTTTAATTACATTTTATATAAGCGTGTTTTTATTTTTTTATAACAAGATGTATAATATAACAATATTACTAGACAAAATGATTCTAAATATAATTGTTCGTACACTGCATAAAAGCCCTAAAGATATCTTTTGAATCATAATACGTTTCGGTGAATGGATTCGGGTAGATATAAATAATGCACTCCACCAGCGTTTCAGTGGCGGAGCAAGAAGTATGCCCGGCGTCATCGATGATATAATCCCGTGATTTTTTAATACACACATATTTCAACCGTCACTTTTTCGTTTTCATCATCAAATAATTCACGATTTTTTGTGAATTTGACTACATTTTCGATTCGATTAATGGTTCAGGGTTTAAAAGAAAAAATATATTTGAAATTGAAATTGAAATTGAATGAATTGAGATTTTTGCGGAAAAATTAAAACACGAACGTTAAAAGTGCTGCAATACTAAAGGATGGGTTTAATTAAACTCAGGCCGTTAAAAACAGAAGTGCATACAACCGATATTGTAATACTGTTTATTAAAATAAGCGCACCTACCGGACGGTTCAAACGAGAATATATATAGTATATTATATTTTGAATAATATATATTGGCACGTGTTGTGGCTAGGGGGGAATTAATGAAAACACTGGGAAGTAATTAGCGATTTTTTAATTAATGATTAATTAATTACTTAATGTACAAAGTCACTTAACACGAATTGAACTTAACGCTATTTTTCAATCTACACTATTTCGCAATATATTGGGCATCGCTCGTGGAATATTCAATGTATATCGCATGTTTCATTTCGCTACTGAGGTACTCCGTTTGATTATTTCGCTTAATTTATACTTCAATTATCTCTCGAATGGCCACTCTGGACTCTCGGCTCGTGGCCGACTTCGCAGCGATCTCACACAACAACGCGTCGGCCTAGATCCGCGCTATTAATATCTACGGCTATAGTTTACAATAAGTGTATCGTTTCAAAAATGTATCGTTTTTAGCTTAAAATAACTGATTTTAAGCTTGCTAGCACCTAAATTTTACTTCATTTATATAATCAGGGTCCTTTATTATGCCAACGAAAAAAATGAACAAAATCAGAGATTTTTTAATATTGTAAATTTTTATCATATCGGCAAAACGCTGGCTCCATTGAACCTCGGACTATTCCAGGGTTTAGGAAAAGGCTCTCATCGTTTCTCAGTTGTTTCTGGCTTTCCAGAATATTGCACATCAGCCTAGATTGCTATAGGCCGTTCTCGATTCTTCGATAGTGTTGTGATATATTACAAGGAATTCGAACAGTGCGCAATTCCTTTTCCTTGCTATTTCGTGACAATATTATATTTTTATATACACGTACAACTCGTGCTTCAATGTACTGTTGGAGATTTTGTATGAAAAATTAATTAAGAAGGAAAAGTGAATGAATCTAGAATAATAATTATTATGTTTATATAACTATTAAGGTTGATATTTTGATATACAAAGAAAAAATTGGCTTCAAAAGATCAGTGGTATCTAAGTGTATTAACCCCCACGACATCCATAAGAAGGGTTGTGTGAGAGAATAGAGTTTAAGAACATTATTTATTGATTCTACAGCTTCTTTAAGTAATAATATTAAATTATTTTTGTTATATCATATGTCAGAGCGCGATCTAGCAGTTAGCGCTCAAATAATTTGTGGAATCGTAGGAGGGCGCCATGTAGCGCCCTCTGTACATTACTAAATTTATCAGGACAGGTTGAGAGGTGAAACATCGCAGTTGTTTTCTTACCTCGTTTTTAAGAATCATTTTCATATCCAACCAAAAGATCAAACTGAGAATCATTTTGTATGAAAGGGTGACAAAGAAAAGTGCAATACTTCTATTTAGATACATAAATCATGTGATCAAAGAGAAATTGTGATCAATGGAAAGCTGCTGAGTCATTTCGCGATTTCAACGACCTTTTCGGCGATGGAGCGGTAAGCGAAAGGGCATGCCGAGAGTGGTTTGTTCGCTTCAAAGCTGATAAAACCGGCTTACACGATAAGGGAATAGGTCGATCTTCGGATTTTGATGACCAGGCCCCTTTGGAGCTGTGGAAGAGGACGAATGTCATACCACCAGGACACTGGACACTCTACCCTCAATTCTACCATCTTGCAAGCCAATGGGAAGCAGTAATTGATGTTTATAACGCTATTGAAGGATAATTGTACATACTATATACAGAGTTTGTTGTGTATTTGCCTGTTACAACATAATTTAAAATATATTTTTTAAAAGATGGAGGACGATTCTGCATCTACCTAATAACAGCTAATGGATTTAGAAAAGAAACGGTAAACCCGATACTAATTATTTTTGTATTTGATTCATTATATTATTTTTAAATTACTTTTTATAATTTTTAAATTTACCTAATAAATAATAATGTGTAATAGAATCACTCGCATAACGATACTGTTTTTTACTGGTTCCATAAATACTTGGCAAAAAATGATCTAAATTTCAAAAACAAAACACAGAACCTTGACCACTTCACGGTATGAAACTCTGCTGCACTGAAGCAAGAACTATGCAATGGAACGAAACAATTTAAAATGCATCTAAAAACACTTATCGATTTGTCAAAAATCAATTTAGTTTCATTAAAATAATACATTTCTTTCAATTACCTATGTCATGTATTATATCTTATGTTGTTTTTTTTTTAAATTATTCTGTATATTTGTAAAAGCTCATAAGGGCGTTAAAGAAATAAAAAGTAAAAATAAAAATTATATATAATCATAAAAAGGAGTAGTTAAATAGTAATATAATATCTACATAATGTAGATATTTTCTCTGAAAAATTAAATTATAAATAATACGTAAGATACCCCAATAAATAAGTTTTTCATGATCTTCTAACCACCTTTTAGAGATAGGCGCCAATTTTACAAAAAAATTCCCTCACCCCTTCCTCCGCTACACAACTGATTTCTTGGCATTATGTATTTCATGGATCAGTTAGTGTGCGTCCATCCTAATGAAGAAATCAATAAAGATCAACATTTAAAAAGTTGTTTATACTTATTTAATATCGACTTTTTAGTGTAAGGAATTAAATGACAAAATCCTGACAGTACTTGTTTTGTTGAATATACAGAAAAATAAATATTTGAAATCGAAAAAAAAAATTATATAGTGATCAGTGTACGAAAAGAAAAAATATAGAGATGCCAGTAAAAAATTCGCCCTGAATTACTTCGAATGGACATTATTTTAACATTTTTTCCAAATTATTTACAAAACTTGAAACGGAATGCGATCGAAATGAGTACTCTTTTAAACAAACACGGCGACTGTGTGAGCCAAAATAAACAAACTGTTTGTTAAAGCAACAGGTGGCTTTGCTGCCGACGTTTTTTAGTTTTTGAGAATATTGTACACCTGTTTCAAGATCACCACACAAAGACTTATTATTTGAGGTGAGACATTGAGGATCAAAGTTTATTCGGTGTAAAAATGATTACGAAACCTTGTCCCAATTTTGAATCTATTCGCTGTGACCGATTTTGAAGCAATGTCCTAAATATCTTAACCGTTTTAAAATAATGTAGTATATACGCTCATACAGCAGTGGATGATATTGACTACACATCTGGAAAATGAGATGTTTAATATAATATATTACCACTTATTCTGTGCATTGTATTATTATATACGTTATCTAGAGATATAAATCAACGTTGATAAGGGTCTGCTAACAGATAAAGGGTTCCAAATATGAGTTCCTAGAATGCAGTAATAATATATATTTTTAGAACTAGCAGGGGTAACAACCAAGAAGACAGCGGAAGATGGAAGAATCATGTCAAGCTATTGGGCCCGTGATTAGAGTAAGGAACAAAAATGATGATTGCGATATCAAAGATAAAACTATTTTTAATATTGTATGTATTATAGTAGAAGATTAAAGTAATGGAGTTTTCCTCATTTGGTATGCAATATATATTAGTATATTTAAACGAATACGACGATTAGGAATTGTAACATTAAATTTATGAGAATCTCCGAAAATTTGAGTTTTAAAATTTTGTTTCAACAAAAAGATATATATTTACTTCTTTTCTTTTAACTCGTGGCGTCTGCTTGTCTGACGAAAAAACTTTGGATCGATTTTTAACCCTTTTCCCATGATCCAATCGAGCTGAAACTTTGCAAGTAGACTCGTGGCGACGGTCAAGAACATCTATCAAATTTTAGTTAAAAAAAATAAATAATTATATTATAATTTTGGATTTTTCAAATTTTTAATGGTTTTTTCATACAATTCAGTAAGTTGTATGGAGATTCTGACGCATGTGGTAGACACGAAACCAGAAAATGAGAAAGGGAGTATTGTAAAAACTTGGTTTTTACGGGTTACTTTTTTAAAAATGTTTAATAAGCATTTTTTTAAATTATAAATTATTAAAATATATTTGAAAAGTATATTAAAATAATATCGAAAGGCGAAACACCTATCACTTATAGATAGGTCAAATTGGGATATAAGTTAATTAAAATTTAGTCTTAATAATATTGTATCAACGACTTAAAATGTTCAATTTAAATTCCACGATTCTACCCCATATAATATGTTCATAGCTTAATTTTGTTGATTAAATAGAATATTTTGATAAGAGTGTTCTTTGAAAACACGCAGTAGGTGCCTGCCTCGCTGTATAACTTTTGCATAATTTAACATGTCCACTGTTTGAAATTGTATATTTTACCATCCAACTAACATATTAAAACTATGGGAGATTCACAGGTCAATCTATGGGACAGATTTGTCCATGACGTCATATATTGCTTCCACAACCCCCGCCCCGTGGGGTAAAAACTTTCAATAAAGGTCTACCCAATAATTTCCTTATTTGATCCATTTACACAGTCATTTCTTTACAATCTTCGATTTCTTAGACAGATATATTGTCACAGAAGACATTGTTGCTACGAATTAGGTACTGATCGCTGTTTCATTGAATAGTAATTGGAAAATAGTTCGTAAGCAGAATATCATATTAGGTAATAGCCATACACCATATTTCATCACCATTATCGGCCATTTTTTGCCATACACCATATTTCATTATCATAAAGGGCTCTACTAGCTCTCTTTATTCGGTGCCACGTATTTTCGTATAGGTAATTAGAAGACATCTTCAATCCAGCGGATTTTAAGGAGGCTACCGGCCTTTTGATTCCATTCGGGACCATTGTCCGTCTTCCGGGCGATGTGGCCTAGCCTTTGCCATTTTATTTTATTGACGTATTACATTCGTTTATCTTAAAGAGTTAAGGTTATTATTACAGTCGTTAGACATATTTAACTGTAAATGGTTGCGGATATTTTATACGAACCGTATGTTTTTCCGAGAAATTGTTCTCGACGTTTCGTTGAAGGTCGTTCTCCTGATGATGTTGAATACGACTTCAACGAAACGTCGAGAACAATTTCTAGGAAAACATACGGTTCGTATAAAATATCCGTAACCATTAACAGTCAAATATTAATTTATCTTGTCTATTCTCTTATCTTCATATTTTTTCCTCTCTTATTTTTTCTAACATGCTTTATTGTTACCCTTTTTAATTTTTTCCTCTCATGATTTTATTTGAGTATGACTTTTAAAAATCGTATTCAAACCATATTTAATGATGGTGATCATAATAATTGATGAGTAGCTTGTTGGTCTTGTGGTTAGGACACACGCCTCGTGATCCAAAGATCGAGGGTTCGAATCTCACTCCAGACTAGCAAATTTTCCTATTTTCATATCACAAGCGTTTAGCTAGTTTTAAAATAGTAAGAATGTTGATGTGACACGTATTCCGTGTTCGCATCTCTATTTAAAAAAAAGACTCAAATCGAAATTCGGAACTAGTAGATGAGTTTATGTATTAGTTCGATAGAAAAGAAAAGGCTGAAAAAGATATAGAGATGAATGTGTAAGCAGGGAATAAGGTGAACAGTGCTTTAAATGCAATAAATTCTAATATGAACAAGTCAACCGAGGCTAGGCTCGTAGAATTCAGGTACCAACATGATATAAAATGTAAATGAGGCCTGGAGGCAAAAGAGAAACGAAAGTTAACTGAAAGCTGTATGAAATGGGATTACTTGGACCTATGCTAATGATAGAGTAAAGAATGAACAGATAAGAAAAGCTGATCTTAGCGCAGTGAATAAAATTAAAAAAGGATCGCTCAGGCGGTTTGGGCATGTTGAGCGAATAAATTAGGAAATAATGGTAAGAAAGTTTTACAATGCAAGTGTTGACGGTGCCAGAAATAGGGACAGCCGCAGAAGACGTGGCATGACCAGTTTACTAGGAGATGATCCTTTTAATAAATTAATTATAGGTCAAGCTGATACTGTAAAATGGTCCTTTTTGTCTCAACAATCGTCGAAGATGTATGAACGTGGATGAGGTGAGACTTGGGTGTCAGGACAGAAGAGTGTGGTACTGCATCATCCGTGCCTGTCCCCGCGGGGAAACGGCGTAATATTACATAAAAAAATATTTTAGGAATGACTTATTACAGTAGTAAGTATTCCGTAAAATATTCTAGAAGGCATTTGGCAAAAGGTAAATATAAAAAAATCTGTTTTATTTGTTAACGTGTCATATAAAAATCGTTTTATAACTGACAGCATGTACGTTCAATACTTTTGTACTTTATTCCAGTACTGAATAGTTGTGACATATCGAATGACATTTGATATGACTGTGAATATGCAAAAATTTTGACACGTGGAGGAAAAATGCTTGTAATATGACCTAAAAGTAAAAATACACTTAAAACGCTAACGAACAAAATCAGTTTTTTTTTATCTGTATGTGTAGATTTACGTTTTACTTACTAAATACAATGTCTCCATTTAAATATTTACATTATTTAATATAACACTGAAGTTACAATGGGAATTATCTTCATTGTCAAATGTTTTATGGTAGGCTTTCAGAAGATTCTTCCGAGATAATAGCTCGAAATTTTTCTAATGCCATTCATACCATCTTATCTCGGAAACTTTAATAATCAGCTTCTTGGGGACTTTTGTTTTGTGAAAACAATATCCAAGTTCCAATGTTTCCGGGCGATTTGCATTGACCTGTTGCTTCTCACGAATATTATGAAACTTTTAAGTATATATTTTAAAGTTGGTACCTACGGTCATATAATAATAATTCTAGATACAAGAGAGGTGTCAGTGTGAATCTTGTTCAGATAAGAAATGTAAACAAAACGTACGTAATATCGTTGAAAATTTATAACAAACGTTTCAATAATTAAGTCAAAAAAATTGTAATTAAGTGTAAGCATAGGATCACGATGGTTTTGATTGAGGTGATTATTAATTATTGTTTTATACAAGATAGTACCTACTTGAAGTTATTAGAATAAAATATATAGATTATAACTGACATGTGTACACATAACAGTTCTGTCTAAAAAAGAGATAACCGAATATGTCAATTTCAGTAGATTTAAAAAAAAATGTACTGTCTAATGAGATAAATATACTTAAACTGATAAGAAAACGTCAGTAACATCACCTGTGGAAATATACAAAACATAACCTATCTAACATATAAATGTTGGATTCACGTGATAGCACGTAAAGAGATAGACTATATACGTAGATAGATTGAGTTACCTCTGTGACCGTTGGAGGAACATCTTCCTGAAGCCCATGTAGGCCGATCCCTTGCCTTCCTTGTCGTTCCTGTAGCGCACCTTCCCGTGGCTGGGCACCAGGCGGTGGCCGCTGAAGCCGTAGTCCATCTGCAGGTCGATGACCAGCAGCAGCGTGAAGAGCACCACGGACACGGAGAGCCCCAGGATGACGCGCTCCTTGAGCTTCATGGCGCGGGGCGGGCGGCGCGGCTTGCAACTACTCACCGCCACACGCAACGATCTGCGACTGATCTGTCTCACATCGAAGCACTCGTTATTTACGACACTGTTATCGATCGATCGATCGGCGCGATCGGCGCGATCGGGCGGCGGCGAGCACTTGCTCTTCGGCGTGCACCGGCGCGGGCCGTCGGCCGCGTCAGGCCTGCTGGGGGCCCTGGCGCGAGGGCACAGCCCCGGCTCCGTCGGGGGGCCTGTCGGGGGGCCGCTCGCTCGGGGGGCGCTGCTGGTGGAGGCGCCTCGACAAGGGCTCACAACGCATGGCAGGGCGGTCTGGTTCGTCGCCAGCTCCCCTCGCGGCGCTCACTGTCCCGGCATGCCCTCCACCATACTGGCGCGGCGCTGCTCGGAGCGGCGAGGTCGCCCGATAGCCGCTATCGGGGATCACTCGGGAGCCTCCTTATCTCCGCGACCGCTATCGCCGGAACTCTGCGACAAAAGAAAACAAACTTACAAAATGAACATTACTTTCTGGATATAAACCTTTTGTTCCGCAGACAATGAGACGTCATTGGGATTTTTGGCGAACAATGGAATCGCTCCTTGAACGAATGTAACTTTTAAAGACATCATAATGCATTGAGTTTACGTACGTATTCGGCATTAAAATATTTAATGTGTTTCTAGGTCAATTTAATTATTATTGTTTTTCCTACCGGAATTCTTTAAATACTTTATCATATAATCTAAACACGGTGATTTTACTGCCTACTTCAGAATTAGTATATCTAAATACCTAACGAAATAGGTAGTGGTTAATAGACTTACTAACATAACAATTTCATATCAATAAATGTATAGTAATTTTTCCTTTGCTTATAACGATTTTAAGTATAATGCTGTCTTACTTTACTACGCCTTACGCTATACTTATTTGGCATTTTAATGATAATTAAATTAAATATACTATATTAGATGAAACAGTTGATCTTATATTACTCCTAAAAAAATATTAATAATTATTTTATTAATCTAGGTCTGTACACGTAACTAATTTTCACATTTTTAATCACATCCCTTCTAGGACCAATTTTGCAGATAATTTCAATAATCTGCAATCTTTGTCAGATAATTTCAATAATCTGTAATTTATGCAATCATTAGTATTATTTTTATCTTTCGTCCTTATAACTTGAGTTTGTTTTCAATTGTGGTTAATTTTTTACTTAAATTTTACTGTGGCCTTTTTTAAATTTATTTTTTTATTTTACGCTTTAACAAGCCAATTATAGAAGCTAAAGACATCACAAAACACCCAGGTTTGAGTAAATCACCCAGATTAATTGTGACTTCAAATCCGAATTCTAATTTGTTCTATTAATACCTTATACCTATTTGATGTTTTGTTTTGCTATAATTAGTGATTATTAGCATTATGCCTATCTTCTTCTTTTTTGCTTGATTTCTCGATTTAATTTGTATTTTTCTTTTATGTTTTCATTTTTAGCTACTTATATGTCTAAAAAATCACTTCTATTTGTCCATATGTTTTAATGCCGTTTAATATTACTTTGTGTCTTATAAGAAATTAAATTAATTAATTTCACGAGCATTTATAATACATTAGACGATCACTTTTTTATTATCAAATATTTTTTTCAGTGTGCCTTTGTCTTCAAATTATTAATACCCAAAAAATTAAAATAAAAAGCTTAAAAAAAAGTCAAAATAATAAATGTTTCCTAGTGACTGCTAGAACTCTAGATAAATATTGTCCTAATCAAATAAATTGAAGTGTAATTAGCAAATAATGGTAATATTATATGACATTAAGCTACAATAAATTAAAACCTAAACAATGCATTGGCTATACGAATACACATTGTTTAATATTATTAATCTGAAAGCAATATATTCGCATGCCTTGACTTCCATATTTCCCGCTTGGTACGCGTCAGGTTCCTTTACTATCAACCTATTCACAGACGACTGAATGGGCCATTGAAGTTGGTGTATTCTTTGGTGAGTAGGTAACTGATAGCATTGGTTTTAGACGATAAATGAAATTCTTTAAAAAATATTTCAAAAGATAAACCTAATTATTTACACAAATTCTTGCTTATATGCTAACAACATCTACCGATCTAAAGCTCGAAGGACCAATCACAAAAGCCATGATATACAGTGAAATGGAGATTTTTAATGAATTACCAGAGGAAATAAAAAAAAAGTTCAACCATATTAAGGTAGCGTTCTCCATTCATTGTTAGCACTAACATAATCATCAATAGCACTGTTTTTTCGAAAAATTAAAGGCTGCTATGATATTTTTTTTTTAAAGTGACTAGATAAATTTCGGAAGAATTTATTAAAATGTTTAAAAAATTAAAGTGCTTGCGTGAGAATTAATGGGGCATTCACATCATGGCAACAGGAGTAGAGGGGGTCCGCGAAAGACCTGGTACGGTCAGATACTGCAAGTATTAGAGGATGGCCCTGTTAAAAGTCTCAACAACCGTAGAACATGTACGAGAAGATGTATGAATGTAGCCGAAGCAAAAGTGGTGTGTCAAGATAGAATAACATGGCTTTCTATCCTCTATGCCTACCCCTGCAGGAAACGGCGTGATGGTTAGTTAGTTAGTTATATATTTGTTACTCTGCGACTGCCGGACAGATATGAGAATATTATACGTTGGATATAAGAGAATAAAATATTTAAAAGGACAGAAAATTATTCTAGGAGTAGATTCCAAAAAAAATTTATATTATATTAGGTATAAAAGCAAAGGCAGCAATGTCTATTAAAATATAAGGCAGTCATCGAGGATTACTAATTTAGAATGTACTGAATTCGAGATATTCTGGGAAATACAGCCAATAAATTTATAGAAAACATGATTTTGGAAGGGATAGATACATAAAATCTAGAATTCAGGACCTTCTAAAGTAGTAATCCTCGGTGACTGCATTCAAAACTTTATTTTATTTTTTTGGATATTTCTGCCTTTGCTTTTATATCCCTTATATAATAATACCTTTGCATTAATTCAGTTGATATCTTTGATCACGGTAAGATATGATTTATGATAAACATATTTAAATATTATTAACTGTAAATACTTTAATAATTGAGGGGTGTGGACCCGGTGGACATGCCAGCCATAATAACAATGTTTATTTATTTCGATAATTTTTCAGCGGTTCAGAGAAATAATGTTATAAATGCTTCGCATTATTCACAACAGATGGCAGCGGGCATGAGAAAATATTATCTTGAGTATTTTAATATTTATTAGGTGAATTATGTAGAACTCTAATTAGGTAGTTATTTATGTAGGTACCTAATTAATCAACACTGATAACGCACATTTTGATGAACATTATTTTAAATGTTTATTTCTGTAAAAATAGAATCATAATTCGGTGATGAATTTTAAAGCGGCTAGATTGAAATAATATCAAAATAAAAAAAGTAATAAATATCAGACAACCGTAATTATTTATTTGCAATGGATGTCCACCTTTCTGATAATATCAATGCTGATATTGTCGCAAGTATTGGGAATGCCACATTTAATGCAAGAGCTTTATATTACTAATATATTTGGAAAACATTTTGGGACACAAGTCAGAAACCTTGTTGGTCTTGTGGTTAGGACACTCGCCTCGTGATCCAAAGGTTGCGGGTACGAACCTCACTCCAGACTAGCAAGTTAGTCCTATTTTCAAAGCACAAGCGTTTAGCTTAGTTTGAAAATAGTAAGAATACTGATGTGACACGTTTTCCGTATTCGCATCTCTATATTAAAAAAAGTGCATTAATGAATACCGCGCACCGTGAGCGAAGTAATTACTGCGTTTAGTTTGTGCATGTTTTAGGATAGATTTTGCCAAAAATGATAAGACACAAAATCATCACAATCAATAACAATAATATTGAAGTAGTAGACGAATATATACATCTGGGACACAAGATAAAAATGGTCAAAGAAAACCAAACAACAGAATTTCCAAGACGAGAATAGCAATGAGCTTGGCTGCTTTTGGCAAACTAAAACACATTTTCGACAACAAAGAGATCCCAATTAGCTTGAAAATAGCCCTTACAAAGAAAAGTGTAGAAAAGCAGAAATGCACACAACGATCCATGGAGAGATCCATGCTTGGCGTAAGCCTAAGAGATTAGAAATGATGAAAATAGGCGCAGAACTAGAATAGTGGACATCACGGATCGTGTAGCGAAGCTAAAATGGCAATGGGCAGGGCGTGTTGCAAGGCGATGGAGACCTTGGGAAAATAAAAGAGTCGTCGGAAGACCTCAAAAGAGATGGGCCGACGATGTAGCCGCTGTGGGTAGGCAGAAATTGGTTCAACTAACAATTAACAAGGAAGAATGGAAAGGTATGGAAGAGGCCCATATCTAGCAGTGGAGAAATTAAGGCTGAGGAAGAAGAAGAAGAAGATAAAAACACACGCACAATTTTATATGTTATTTCTAAAATGTTCTGCTAGACGATTCTAGTTAACACATTAGCTCGCAAACATTGAATGTTTGGAACAAGTAGATGAGTTTTTGTACTTGGGAAGTATGTTCGATAGAAGAGAGAATGTTGAGAAAGATATAGAGAGGTGAGTGACGGGAATAGGGTGAACGGTGCTTTGAATGCAATAATTTCTAATAGAAATATGTCTACCGAGGCAAAACTAGCGGTACATAATGGAGTTCTGGTACCGACACTAATGTAAGGAAGTGAAGCCTGGAGCTGGCAGAAGAGAAACGAAAGTAGATTGACTGCAGTAGAGATGAGATCCCTTAGACATATGTGTGACAAATCCATGTATGATAGATTAAAGAAAAAATGAAGATATTAGGAATGAATGTAAAGTTAATCGTAGCATCATAATATATAGAATAAAAATAGGGTCACTCAGGTGGTTTGGGCATGTTGAGCGAATGAATGAGGAAAGAATGGTAAGAAAGATATATAATGCAAGTGTTGACGGCGCCAGAAAGAGAGGGCGACCACAGAAGACGTGGCATGACCAGATTGACCAGATACTAGAAGATGGTCCTGTTAGAAGCCTGAACAACCGTCGAGCTTGCATGCGAAGATGTATGAATGTAGATGAAGCGAAAGTTGTATGTCAGGACAGAAGAGTACGGCGCTCTATCCTCTCTGCCTACCCCCACGGGGAATCTGTATTCCTTCTGATTGCAAAGTATACATAGATTTTGCAGCTCGTAATGAAACCTCCATATTTTTGAAGTAGAATATTGAGAAATATTTTTTTTATGTGTTTTTCTTTTATTTAACTTGTGTTATGCTTTGTAAATATATAATATGTGGGGTATAAAAGCGAAGGCAGCAATATCCAAAATAAATTGATTGCAGTCATCGCGGATTACTAGTTGATAATGTACTGAATTAGAGATTTTATATAAAACATTCCCAATAAATTTATAGGAAACATGATTTTGGAAGAGATAGATACATAAAATCTAGAATTCAGTACAATTTAAATTTGTAATCCTCGGTGACTGTATTCAAAACATTTTTTTGGATATTGCTGTCTTTGCTTTAATACCGCACATATGTGGTGTATAAAATCAAAGGCAGCAATATCCGAAAAAAAATAATGCAGTCGTCGAGAATTACTAATTTACAATGTATGTAATTACTAATTTATAATTTACTAATTTACATTCAAAATATTTTTTAAAATTTTTTGATTATTGCTGTCTTTGCTTTTATACCCCACATATTTTTCAAATAAATTGGTGATCTCTAGAGACGAGGCTCAATCCCTTATTTCTCGGTTACTAGTCAATGCAATTCATTGTGTACTCATCTTTATCATGTACGTCACAATTTAAATTACGTCCATTTTGGTCTCACATTCGTGGGTGTGATTACCAGCTACACATGACGCTCACAAAATAAGTTATCGTGTAATTCTATTCCGATGTAATTACCTAAAAACCGGATATCCGTCTAAATCACTGATTACATTTCAAATAGAACTTCTCAGTAAATTATTAAACTATTAAAGTGATAAAGGTATTATACACAATTTTTACAAAAAAACGCATTTCACACAGTACAGTTTGACGGTTTTATTTTTGGAAAATATCCACACACGCTTGCATAACTTACTCCTAATCCTCTTTCCAAAACAGACTAAAACCTAAATATATTCCGCCCCCTTTGATCCAAACCCGTCTACTCTCCTTCTCTCCTGAGTTGATGAATGGATTGATTGATTTAGTCACTTACATCATTACATACAACATACGGTTTATTTACTATGTTTTAAAAAGTCAGCACACGACTTACAGATAAACGAGTGCACGTTTACAAAAATCAGTATTCTTTTACACTTTTATTTAATACAATTAATTTTTAGAACATGTCTTCATAAACAATAAAAAATCATCAACAATATCAAAAAAATTATACTAGCTACTTAGATATACATATGAGCAATCTAAAAAAAATTTACTTTTTTATGTTTTAAATTTCGACCTTAAGAATTTTGTGGAAAAATGTAAATAATAAAAAATAAATAAAAATAAAACAAATATTCATTCATGAATTATCCGCTTCAAAATCCAATTATTATGTCCCGTGAATTCTCACAAGTTAACGACTAGTTTTAGATTTTTTCCATTTTTTTTTCAGAATTATAATTTAAATATTGAAAAATAGGTTTTTCGAATTGGCGAGCTTGCATGCGAAGGTGTATGAATGTGTATGAGGCGAGAGTTGTATGTCAGGACAGAAGAGTGTGGCGCTCTATCTTCTCTGCCTACCCCCACGGGGAAACGGGGGTAAGTAAATGGAAACTCAGCGGGTATTTTAGGTAGTAAATCAAAATGAACATTTTCTTTTTTTTCATGTTTTCGATGGTTATTTGTAATATGGATCGTCTTTTCAAGTTCAAGTTTCCGATCTGGTTCAACAAACGTTCGAACAAAAACGTTCAAACAAAACGTTCGAGAAATAATTTTATCTCCAATTTTAAGTACGGGCTTGGAGTAATGTAATCGCTTGGACCAGCCGAGTTAATGTTGATCTCGTCTTTAGTAAACGCAGTTTCACAGCGTGCGGTCCATTCAACGTGGCAAAGAAAGGAAAAAGCAACAAAAGGCTTTTAATGTCACAAAGTGCAACCTAGCCGCGTTACAGGGCATTAGCAGATCATTAAACACGGTCATGGAACGCTGCAACTTGTAGGGGAATACAGAAGTGGTTATGTAATATATACTAAGGCATATTACTAACGTTATATCCGAAGTATCAAATTATTATATTATACAGAATATCCGAACGAATGAATGAACGAAAATAATTATAATATCGAATGTCCGTCGACAATTTTCTATCAAATAGCTAATCTCATTCTGTTTTGAAAAGTAGTATGATTTCAAAATTGTTATTAAATAAAATGAAAACATTGACTTTAGAATTTTGAATTACATTTTTTTATATTTCAGTTTAATGAAAATTAAAACTAATAAGTGCATCAATTACTATATAGCATTCGTATTAATCAGGCGCGTGCAGTGAGAACAAGAAGCATGACTTTTCCTAAGCATATATCTTGAAAAGAAACCGAAATTTGATATTATCGATCTCGTAATATTCCAATCACAATAATTAAGATATTATTCAGATTTTAATATTTATTTCATAAATAATAATTTCATAATATTTATTTCATAATATCTGGCAGATAAATATTTAATTTCGTTTTTTTTTCCAAACATATGTTTTAATAAAAGTCATGCTACTTGTTCTCATTGCACGCCCCTGGTATTAATCATTAATCAAAATAAATAACTTTCCGTGTAAGATTATCTATCACTAACGTTACCAGATGTCTAAAATAATAATGAGACATAAGAAGCGAAAAAAGATTATTCTCTGTTTAATAATGTCCATCACTGTTGTTATCAAGACGCTACGCTACTCTAGAAAGCGCTGTTACTACAGCCTTAACTGGCAGCCAAAATATAAAATAAAAATAAGTCATTTTTGACGGGTTACATCGAGTATTTTATTATTTAATAATCTATTCAACATGTTACGTATATTTATTTATTATTCTGAATATTAAAAACTTATTAAAGAAGCAATAGAAATATCATAAAAGAAATAGTAAATAAATAACCAAGAATTCATAGACGGGTACACAAGAAACGTGGCAATAGTGATTTGTCAGATAGAGTGTAGCGATCTATCCTCTGTACCCATGTGGAGAATCAGCGTTATGATAAATTAGTTAGCATAAAATAAAAATGCGGTCATCAATCGTATATATATGTAGAACAAATGCATTAATAGTAATATAACAAATTTAAATACAATCGTTTAACCTACTAGTAAATGAATACACGCTGACTTACAAACATAATATTATATTTTCACAATATAAATTACCACACAATAAAAAAATGTACTCGTGTCGAATATTTAAATAAATCTATTATCCCACTCAATAAATTCAAAATGACTTTGTGGTGACATTATTAATAAGATTAACAAGAATATACTTAGTACACACCGCTAATATTATGTTGAAAATATCAACATGTTTCGGGGCCAAAAATAAATTGATTTATAATGATTGTAATTATTTTTATTTAGAAATTATGATGTTAGAGCTCAGCAACAAAATATTCCGATTTTTCAAATCAACTTTTAGAAACGAATCGTTCTTTTGATATTAATTACGATTTATAAATTTTACACATAAATAATATAGGATTACAGTTGGATAATTTAGAAAGGTTGTAAAAAAGAAACGGGTTAACGGTAAATTTATTATTATAAACTAGCTGTAACCCGTCAAAAATGAAAAAACATTAATTCGCGTCTTTGTTAAGACATGTATATACTTATAGCATCTTTTTGGCTATCAATGGAGAGGCGACCGTAGCAACATGCGTTAATCGGTCGGTTCGGGTTTAGTGGCCCGGGGTTCAAGCCCCATCTCCAGCCGTATTTTAGGCGTGAATTCGAACGAAATTACGAACGTTACACGAAGTTACGAGGACTGACAGACAGACGGACGGACAGACAACGAAACTATTATGCTTAATAACCAGGTCCTTTTTGCAGATAACTACCTTTTAAATTTGTTTTTACATTAGTATTTAATTATTTATTTATCTCCCATATACTTATTTTTTATTTTGTTAATGTTTAGGTATACTTCGATTCATAATTTTTATTACATATTTTATCCTGATGAAGGGTTCATTGGCTTCGAAATATTTTGATATTTCGAAAAATAATAGCGGATACAAAGTATTATTAATAATAAATATTATTAATAATTATATTAATTATCTCAGTTTATTCATATATCACTATATTCAGTATGACTACTTATGTTCTCATTGTTTTTATCGCCTTATATTAGAAAAAATGGGGGCCCAAAGTCTTGACAAGGCATCTCCGTCTTCCGTTTCAGTAGCTGACCATTAAAGGCACAATTTGTCTTCATAGCGAAGTATATTCACATGAATTACAAAGATGTATACATTATAAATATTTTGTTAATTTGGAAACAATATCTCAAATATTTAAAAACATTCAAGATTAATATTACATGTTAAAGATTTCAATGATTCTTTTAAAACAAATGAAACCCAAAATATAAATGAATCAATGGTCTTCTTACTGCGAATTGCGAGCACACAATTCATCTGAAAAGGTTAGCTTTTATAATAATATTTATTTCCAATATCGCAAGTGCAACAGGTAGGTGTACACAGAGCTTGTAATACAGAAGGAACCAATATTATTATGTAGTATATAAATAATAATTTTCATTTCGAAATATTTGTACGTGTGAAAATATATACGTATATACAATAGTTATGTCGTATTTTTTTCTAAAAAAATTACGACATATATTATATTAGCCGCAAGAATAAAATCTCATATGAAAAGCTATCTATATAAGAATATTTTACTCATGAAAATAAAAATGTTTTGACAACTCAGTAGATACTGCATAGATGAGAGTAGATAACTTTTTTATTTATCATTAGTTTGATTATCATTAGTCAAAATTTTTTAAAATAATTTTTAAATATTTATTCCAAAAATATTGTGATTGGGCCTTTTTTTATTTAAGAACGGAAATAACTTGTGTATAACATGAGTTTATTCTAATAAACTGATTTCATTAAGTTATTTTCCTTAAGCATAATAATAATACAATCTTACTACATTGATCAAATAAGTTTTAAGTAAAATAACATAGTTAAAAACAAAGTTATTCTATAATTTTGTTAAAATACTTTTATTTTTACTTTGCACTTTGAGAGGATTTGATTGATATTATCCACGCATAAATAACGACTAAGAAGTGCATAAAAATATTATTACATAAATATTTAAAAATGCAAAAAATTTGATTTCTGCACGTATTTTAATATTTTAACTGATACTACGTTACTTATTATTATGAATTAATTAATTTTAAATTATATTTAGCGTTAGTCTTATTTATTTTATATTTTCCAGTAAAAGAATATTTACAAAATAATAATTAGCGTGGCAAAAAAATTGCTCGGAAATCATCATTATGATGCTTATTACGTTTTCACAATAGAGTCGTTTGACCAAACGCTAACTGCATAACGAAGACACGTTAGCCATACAATTTATTACATAATAATTGCTTTTCACAACGTCAAAATCGGAAAATAATTTACTTTTCAAAAACGAGCAGGCAGCCTATCATCAACGTGTTTGTCCTCATCCACAACTCATTATTATAATATAACCATGATAATACGTAGATAATTTTATAGCGCCATTTTGCAGTGACATATGATCACACAACCCTCCGGGGAAGTAATAACGTTGAAATTATAATAAAATCAAAACAATAATATTCTACCCGCGAGGCTTGCTAGCTTTGTAACTCGATTTTAGGTATTATTTCTTTTGTATACATTTTTATTTCTATTTTATACACATTTCTTAATCCTGTTCACGTCTTTATCGTACAGATACTGCAAATAACTGTTCACAAACTTTATATTGTTATTAGGTATTGTTATTAATTTACGCATGTGAAAACATGCGTAAATTAATAACAAAATAAGCATTGCCTTGGCGCAATGACAAAATATTTCACTTTACTGATAAAATTAAACCATTTTTTTTAAATATAGGTGTTAATTAAAAATATATCTGCAGATACAAAACTCTCAGAATGAATAATCAATCAAGTTTATCATCGTTATCAGTTGTAGTTGCCCAAAAATCAAGTACTAATTTCTGGGAGTTGAACAAAGAATTAAACATTTTGTAAAAGACTAGCAATCGAACATTTTACCTTGTAGAACCGTTAGGGTCAATTCTATGTTCGATGGTTAGGGTAAAGTGTATTTTAAACAATCAGTGAACACGTATTTTTAGTAGCCGATAAATTCTATTCTATATTAAAGTAATAGACTCAATGAAATAGGTAAATAAAATGCTTCAGTATTCTAAGAATAACCAAGATACTGATTTTAATCGGTTAACCGGTTACTTTGTTGCAAAAATAACCGAAAACCGAGTTTGGTCAATTTAGATAGTTAATTGGAAGCAAATATTATTAATTATTTGAACTTTTACTTACTTCTCTTACGTCACTTTATAAAGATGTCTCATATTTTGTAAATCTTCTTCACTCAATTTTGAAAAGAAAATATTATTATTTAGGTATACTTTCAAAGAGGTAAGCGACATCAAAGTTTGCATGTTTTTTTCCATATCAGAGTATCATGAAAGTTATTCATATAGAATATTAAAAATTTATTCGCTTTTACACAAGTCAAGAAAAATTAATAAAACCTTGGAAATAAATCTGGCTCAAATTTCTACGCACCTTTTATAATTTTATTTGACTCGTTTCAAAGCAAATGATTTTTAATATTCGATATGAATTACTTTCATAATAGTCCAATGTTTTGCAGAGGACGACAGGTCAAAAATATTGAAAAAAATACACACTTTGATGCCGCATATCTCCTAAACTGTTAATATTTCACCCAAAGTATATCCCAATTATAATCATTTTGTTGTCTGTCCGTCTGTCTATCTGTAACTTCGTGTAGCGTCCGTAACTTCCCTTATAACTTTTTTATTTTTCTTTTAAAAAATAAATAATCACTTCCTCAGGAACCGACATGTAAAGGTACCGTCTTTTGGACGGGTTACAGCTTATATACAAATATTTAAATTTAATGAAGAAGACTCGCTCGGAGTCCTCGCTCTTAGCTGTGAGACATCCTGTATAACATATAATTAAAAAAGCACCCCGTCTCACAAAAGCCAAATGTAAAATTAATTACCGAGGACCATGACTTCATTATCCTTTCATAAATTGGACTCTGAATGCAATGAAGACATTCCTTTATAGCCCACAAAGTTCTCAGAACGGATGACCGCTCCTGAGAAAGATCAGACCAACACGTGATATCCTTCTGACGATTCGTAAGAAGCGTGAATCAGTTAATGGCACTAAATTTAACGATCGTGAAGCAAGATACCTAATAAACTTCCATACACGCATCCTGTAGAGATCATTTCGATTTTTATTTAATGGTATTGAATATCCTCTTTTAAGTTCAAAATTACAGTGTCAAAATAAAGTATTATAGAATAAAAAGGTAAAACCCGTCAAAAATGAAGTACTTTTACTATCTTCTTCTTCAAAAACAGCAAAATAATTTTGTGGTGACATTATTAATTTAATTAATAAAAATAAACTTAGTTTTCACCATTTTTGTATTGAAAAATATGAACATGTTTCATAGTCCATGGACCTTTCGTCAGGATGATACAATTGTATCAAATATCACCGGAAAAAATGGAAAGCTCTTAATTATATAAAACAAACAAAAAGAGTAACATAAATTAAATAATAAAATTCTTACCAATGATTACTTTGTACAATGAATGGACAATAATTTAAATGATAAATTTACATAATTTTTTTTTGAGCTGCAACTAAAAGATATATTATAATGTATTCAACAGTCTCTTCAAACTGAGATCGTGATTGGAAATTCAAAATAAAAAGGTCATAAAAATTAATAAATTTACACATTGCGATTCGCAATTTAAATTGATTCTGCTGATGAATTATTTGAAAGAAATTTAAAAAATGAATATTTGTATTTTTTTTTTATACTTTTTATTTTCATTTATTAAACATCAAACCTGCGAACCTCTTACAAAATGTCTAACGCTAACGCTATTTGTAATGAAAGTCTTCGTACAAATCACAGACAAAAATTTCTAAGTACACAACCTGGCGCCACGGCTGATTCCAATACGATAGACTTGTTTAAAAAAATTACTACGAACTTGTAAATTTTAAACAATTATCAAAAGGTCAAACGAAATACTCTTAAAAAGTAAAATGTCTTAGTAAATAAATTGCTCTATTAAATGAAAACTTTATTACTTAATAGACTCGGTTCGGAATGAAAATTTAAAAATAAATAAAGGGATTTAATACGAGTAATTATAGTAGTGATGTGGCTTACAGATACGTGATGGGGATATTCTTCCACTGTGACCCAATCCCTTTTCTTAAAGAACGGGTTTAGTTTATTTGTGTAAATTTTTATAGTCTGCGCGTAGAACGTATTTTAAATGATTACTTAACAGCTTGCATTATTCTCTTCTGAATACTGAAACCTTACAGAATTTCTTTTGATTCGTTTATTTCCTAAACAAAATTAAACTTAATTTAAAACAGTTTTTAAATTAATATATCCTCGTAAATATTATTCAGTTCTTTACTCAACTTGGAACTTAATCTAAGATATCTTAATCTAAAGAAGTTATCATTTCAGATATGTGTTCGAAAATTAAATTGAAAATGGGTGTATATCCTTTAATTTTGGTCCAAACATCTCTTTGTTTCAAGAACTTCGTTGGTAGACACGCACACTACAAGTGATATCCGAGTCATATGTATGAAGCAAAGCAAACATAAAAGTGGGACACAAATTTTTTAGTAAACAAACTGACGGAATTTACAATTATTTTAATAAATTTAAGATAATTGTTTACTTTGTAATATTATTGAGAAAAAAACATCTCACACAAGGTCCGCAAAGGATTTATATATATTTGCATTTATAAAATATCGTAGGTTTGGTAATTTATAAATTAATTTAAAAAATTAGTTTAGGTCATTTTAAGAACGTATCTGCATTTTAAACATATGGAACCTGATGAATATATTTTAATATGATATTTTTTCATATAAAAACGTGATAAAAAATGCAAGAGATGAAAGATATTAGAAAAAACTTTCAATTTGGCACACTTTGCCAGACGATCGCCTTAAGGCAGTTAGAGAACATTTTATATCTATTGAGAAAAGGAAAAAGTCCTTTTTTGAATACCATATATATTAACCCTACCTGGAAGTCCCTGATGTTGATTCAAACTTCGTACTCGGTACGCATAATGTGACTCGAACAAAGACATGAAATTTTAATTTCTTCAGCAAACTTTTATCTAACCAAAGCAATGCAAACATTATTTTAAAGGCCACACGAATTACGACGAAAATTATATTTTTGTGAGAAAATTCACAAAAGCGTAACTGAGACAATAATATTCTAATAATAAAGTTGTTTTCCAATGAACGCGGCCGGCCACAATACGGTCATAAAAGATACTCCTTGCGACATCTTACGGTAAACGTAAGAAGCTTGAAAGTAAATGGAAAAACGCTATTTCGAATTTTTGACACATGAAAAGGAAAACGCCGCACACAAAAACTTTGTTAAATTACCCTACGAGAAATTACTACACGAAACTTTTTGTATTATTTAAACATCGCTATGCGTTGATTGAAAGGATGCACATTTAAAACCGCTAAGGTCGAGACTAATTATTGCAACTCATTGAAACGAACTGTAGCACGTGTTTCCCGAGATGGCGGTCATTTGAATTGCATCATTGTTGCTTGGATTTTACGGTAGCGTGCGCAATTATCAGATCGGGAATGTGCCGGCGTATTGCGACGCACTGTTATTTGTTTTGTTTTCTGCATTTTATAAATCTTAATATAATTTAATTTTGTTTAATATTTCAAATTGAAATCATGCGTAATTTAAATTTTATAAATAAATCAAAACACCGAATTGATAAATAAATTGTTTTATGCGTAACACTGCTACTCATTTATATGTAATTCTTGGGTAAGACGCGTGGTTTAAAAGTTAATTATTAAAATAGAAATTAAATAGAAAAAAATTGGTTGTTTTCATCACTTATACGTTGAAAATATCAACACGTTTCAGGGCTAATGGTCTCTTCGTCAGGATACAATGTATACTAACAATTTAAAAATCAAAAATCGAAGTAGGTATAGACAATTAAAATAATATATAGGAAATGAATAATAATTTAATACTAAAATGAAAACAAATTTAAAAGATAACTACCTGTTAAAAGGAATAATAATTTGATAAATTAGAAATTTTAGAAAGAAGAAAATGTTAATAGTAAATTGATTTTTATAAATAGCCAGATCCTTTTTACAAATAGTTATCATTTAAAATTGTTTTCATTTTAGTACTTAATTACTGTTCATTTCTCATGTATTTTTTAATATTTGTATAATATATATTGTCTACATTTCGATTTTTGATATTTAATTTGTTAGTATACATTATATACTGACGAAGAGACCAATTGGCCCAGAAACATCTTGATATTTTCAATATACCGGGTTTCTTGGAAAATATTGATAACCTCGCAGGACTATATTCCTGCGTTGATTATGAGTCGACAATGTTCAAGCAGCCATGTAGTTATGCAAATCCATGTTTGCATTTTTTTCCCAATATTTCTGACTTATTTTTTACAGAACATTGAACTATCATTACAGTAATTATATCGAATACGAAAAATTCATTCGTTTCACAACAAGTTAAATAAATTGATAAATACAGAAATTTCAATTGGATTTGAATGGTTTTAATTATTTCATTTGACTTGCATTAAAGGGAATTAATTTTCCATATTCGATATAAGTTACTGTAATGATAGTCTAAAGTTTTATGAAAATTAAGTCAGAAATATTTATAACATAAACAAAATACATTTTCATTAATTATATTAATAATGTCACTACAAAATCATTTTGCTCTTTTTGAAGAAGTTATTAAAATATAGTTAAATACCTCTCAATACCAATCCAGACTCTTTTTCTCCTCTACTGGAATTCATTTTAATCGTGTAGGGAATGGTACTCTCCCAGCGACATATTATCAATTAACACTATTAATCTGGATATATTTCTCGCGACAACTACTACGTTTAAAAAATAAATGCTATCATATTATATTCTCATACTTCAGTCATGTAAGATACAATTGTCGCAAGATTTAAAACCCAATGATTGGATTTCACGAAAAAGATTCGCTGAAAAAATGCTCGAGCGGTTCGCCAATTTCAGCAACATTTTATTCTGCGACGAAGTCCATTGTCATTTCAACGGAAAGTTTAATAAGCGCAATTACATGTTCTGGAGCTGGGAGAATCCTAAACTCTAACCTCAAAGGCGGTATGGTGATCGAGATTTCCAGCGTATCTAGCCGTAACGGGTAGCGAGTCCAACCAATCAGAAGAAACAGGCAGCGTGGCTCCGCGCTACCCGGGCGCCTTGTATTCAAAAATTCCATCGGCGATTTTTGATCTACATTGTAAGAGCATTATTCATGTAAATCATTTCATAGTATTAATTAAGCCATGTATTCACTAGGGGACAAATCTCGAAACATGTCGCATCAACATCTACGCTCATGTTTCGGGGACAATGACGCGGTCATTTGACGTGTACACACCGGGACTCGCATACTCTGACGAATCTTTTGTCAATTTCACTCGAATGACAACAACTAATTTTGACAATTTATTACAAATAATCGGGCCTTCCATAGCCAAGCGAGACAGTATTAAGGAACGCTGTCGGCCCTCACATCATTTTATTTTTATATGCACGGTTTGAAGTGTCCCACAAAATCGTACGGCGATGAGTTGGAGAACAACAATTTCGTTTCCCCACATTAATGTCAGTTGACAGATACAACGCATGCGCATTCACTTGTAAACATACCACGTGATACTGACGCGCAGCCCGATGTCCCCGTGAGCTCGCTCGAGTACCGTGCGCATGACAACGTTTCCGCGGCACGTAGAAATGTCCCGCTATGTTGTGCGCGACGTCGCGGAACAGTGCGCGACGTTGCAACGTCACGTAGACTCTATGCCGCCCGTGATGCTGAGAGATAATTTGTCCCCTAGTGAATACATGGCTCTAATTACGATATTTAATTTGTGCCCGTTTCACTTGCCTTGCCATACAATACATTGAATACGATATTCTCCCGGTATATACATGAAAAAACTGATTTACAAAATACAAATATACAATATTCAAAAAGTTAAATGTGTGTAGATGTTCTTACGGTGGAATTGGTGAATTGTGTAAAGTGATGATTTAAGCCGCTAGCTCATACAGGTCATAAACCCTATAAAGATATCCACACGTGTTTCCCATATAAACAGCTTCGTTTCTGTGAGACTTCTATAATTTGTCTTAAGTAATAAAAATATTAAAGAGTTAAGGTTTAAATATTAAAAAGTTATTCATAAAATTAATAATAAAAATATTCTTTTTTTAACATACTTATTAGAGACAGTAACAGGATAATGGGTACATGATACTTAATTACAAGTGTCTCCGGCACGCTTCAGCAACTTGTATTTTTACATTTATGTATATTTTACATGTACATTTATATGTATTATATATTAAGTGTCTGAATGTAGTGTGATCATATAATAATATGTAAATAAATAATTTATTTAATGGATCTATAGGTTCAGGCCATGGTTTAGAAAATGGATGTTGTGCATGAGTGAATTTTTGAACAATGATAAGGTATCTGCAAGAATATCAGCATCAATGTTAAGGTCAGCACAATACATATTATATGTGCGACACAACCTTGTGATGGGATCTTCTGGATCTTCGATATACTGACTGCACGTGCCTGCTCCATATTAAAAAAAAAAACAATGTCCTATATATTATATATTCATCCCCGCCCACGAAACTCCTATGATATAACGCAGCATCACATCCTACCCGAAAATTCTCCGAAAAATCTTATTCCGGGTGAATATGTTTTCGTCTTTACATAGAAATATTTAGGGATTCTATGTACCGAGGTTAATTATATTCCTAGAAAATCTAATTAATCACCCAGTCTTGCTTAGGATACAAATAAATTAAGCCTACACAAAAATAAAAATACTTTTACGTTAAATAAAAACATACGTGTGAGAGACTCTTTCAGAAAAAAAATTTCTACAAAATAATCGTGGCTATTTTTTTATATTATACATACATAGTAGAACCAATATTAATTTTTTGACTCATATATTATGGATGGCCCCATTGAGAGATCAAACGTAATAATTTCGGACTCGTCCGTCCGTCCGTCCATCCGTCTGTCTGTCTGTCCCCGTAACTTCATGTAACGTCCGTAATTTCATTCGAATTCACAGCTAAAAAAATGTAATAAAACGGCCGGAGATGGGGCTTGAACCCCGGACCGGCAAACCCGAAGACGGCAACTATAGCGATGTTACTATCACTGCCTCTGTTCGAAACAATATTCCGTCATTTTTGACGGGTAACAGCTAATAAAGTAATAATTTAACAAGTAATTTTGATTTGCTTGTACAGTTAATTGCATTAGTTTATGGGGTTTGTTTAAATCAGTAAAAAAAATTGATCCCCAAAGTGAGCTAATGAATTTTTTTGTTTTTTCTTACATCAAAAAGGTTCATAAAATCAGTGATGCTGATTGCCAAAGTTTTTTTGAACCAATATCAAAATGTTTACTTATTCAAACACAAAAAAAAATCATAATTAATATAAATTAACTTTGTTTAAGGGGGGGTAAGGTTTTTAACTTTTTTTTTTTGCATTTTATTTTTAATTTTTTAAATGAATGTATAATATCGTAAGAATATTTTGTCAAAATTTCAAGTCAATCGGAGCAAAATTGACGAAATTATGAACATTTGAGCGATACTTAGACTGATTTTCTATACCTGCTCGGGCAGCTAAGAGACGCGCTCACCTGAGGACTACCGGACGTGCTATTGTATTAGAAGAGTTTTGCGTAGACAAGGACAAACAGATGCTGATGATGAAAGCTCTTTGCCGTGTGAACATGGCATCGATGATTATTTGATAGTATAAAATAAGTTTTGAGTTTTATTTTGAATTTTACAGTGTGCAAAACTTTAAATCGTTTTCCCCACATCTCACGTTTTCAAAGACGGTATCCATCATAACTTCAAAACTACTGCACCGATCCTTTTGAAATTTTGAACACTATTTGTATACATAATTTACGAGGTAACGCTGGAGAGTTTTTTTCAAATTTGTTATTAATTTTTATTTTTTAATAACAAATTAGTCGATATTTTTCGCAAAAAATCGCGTTTTTCCCTTCAAAGTGTTCCAAAAAATTGAAAAATTGAAATTTCATAAAACCCTCCCAGCGTTACCTGGGAAAATCTATTATCTAACGAATGAACTATGATTTTTTAATTTCAGATGATCTAGCACCAAGTTATGATGGACACCGCAATTCTACTTTTTTCCGAGATACGTCCAAATAATTGCTGCCATTGCCGTATTTTTTAATATTTCGTCTTGAAAATTTTACAAAATATTTTTCAAATATCATACTTTAATGTACCATTAGTTTTAATGAAGAGATTTTAACAGTGACGTCACAAAAAATTCACAAAAACATGCCTTTTTTGTACGAATTAACCTTACCCCCCCTTAAACCACTTATTTATTGAAAAAAATCAACATGTTTCGAAGCCAATGGCTTCTTCGTCAGGAAAACAAAAATAATATTTAAAAATCGAAGTATAGATCAAAATATTAAAAAGTTATATATGGAAAATGATAATATAAAGTACCTAATTAACATGAAAATAAATTTAAAAGATAACTATTTGCAAAAAGGACCTGATTATTTATAATATTCAATTTACTATTTACACTCTTTCTTATTTCCAAAATTTCTAATTTATCAAATTGTGATTCTGTATAATTTGTAAGTAAAATTTGTAAACCCTTATTAATATCAAAAGAATGACCCATAGCCAAAAGATGGTTAGCAAATTCAGAATAATTATTACTATTTAAATACCTTAAGTGTTCCTTAATTCTCATTTCAAAATTTCTACACGTTTTTCCTACGTAAAAATAATCACAATCATTACAAATTACTTTATAAACACCCGATTTTTTTAAAAAATTATCCTTATCTTTATTATTTAATATGTATTTTTTTTAATTTATTATTAGTATAAAAAGCTGGTTGAATAACATTTGAAATATTTTTAACTATTGATTTTCAATAAATACTTATATCGATTAAGAAAAAAATTTTTTTTTGGATAAAAGTTAAATAAAATAATAAAAACTCAAAATTTGCAATTTTTCCAATATTTCTGACTTATTTTTTTACAAAATGTTGAAGTATCATTACAGTAACTTATATCGATTAAGAAAATTTAATTTGTTTCAATAAAAGTTAAATAAAATAATAAAAACTCTGAAAACATTTCCAATTGGAATGTTTCCCAATTGGAATTGGGAGGTTTTTAATATTTTATTTGACTTGTGTTAAAGGCAATGAACTTTTCATCTTAGATATAGGTTACTGTAATGTTAGTCCAACGTCTTGCAAAAAATAATTCAGAAATATTGAAAAAAAAAAATGCAAACATCACATATCTCCTTAACTATTCATATTGGGTCATCGTTGCTCGAACATTTTCGACTCATAATCAAGGTAGGAATCTACCTGTAAAGTATTGTGGACTGGTTCTGTTACACCTGTATATTGTGGTAGAAAAAGAGTTTTTTATATATATAAAAAAGGTTTACTTGAGAATATTTATTTTTAGTAAATAACATTTTGCAGATATATGTATAATTAAGCACCTATTTTTTGGTGTTTTAGCTTATATCAAAACAACGATCGCTAGACAATAAATATTACGCAGGGACTAACTTATAGATCACCGACATCCGAGTGACTAGCCATTATGAACGCACTTAATGGTAATACTAACCCATTTAAATCTTTAATTGAAACCATGTCCACATAAAACGTTTTTACCGTATTTATTACGTGTAGTTACTGTTACTGTAATGATAGTTCAACTTTTTGCAAAAAATAAGTCAGAAATATTGAAAAAAAATGCAAACTTTGATATTGCATATCTCCATAACTATTAATATTAGGTCATGGTTGCTTGAACATTTTAGACTCATAATATAGGCAGGAATCTACCGGCCGAGTTTCTGCTGCTAGCTCTGGTACTGTATATTAGGTAAATCCATCAGCATTTATTGGTTATCCAATATTGTTTCCGAATAATTTTAACGGAAAATGGAAGGTAATTGAATTCGTTTCTCTTTTCAATTTCTCAAACCATCATGCGTAAGTATTCCTTGATCAATAGAACTATTAAAACGCTTATTTAATTAACACGAAAACTGTTACTTACTCTTCGATAGTAACAAATACCTACCGGCGATAAAATTCACAATTAATATGTAATCGCACTATTGTTTTAATTTAATAGCCGGAGCAGTACCTACATACGTACTCAAAGATATCGGAATACGCGCATAAGAAAACAATTTGCCTACTCGCAAGACTCATTATTTTCGATTCAACGCCTGACATTTTTACCATAGAATATATTTAATGTCTGGCCTTTGTCCTTTGTTACACACTTAACACAACAATAACGACCCGTTGTTGTCCTCTGTGGTAAAAAAATGTTACGACGTTGAGATGCACATAATGGAGAAGCTTTCTGTGTTTTTCAATGAATGAAAATGAAAATTTGAGTAAAATTGAACTGAACTTCGAAAGTAAAATTAGGATATCTCAAAAAATAACAAAGTTAAAATATTTTAAATTTTCGTTTTGCATGAAAAATTTTATTCCGTCCGGTGGAGTTGCGTGACGTCATCTCTCGCATCCGGTGCACATCGCGGCTCACGCTATGCGGACACGTGACATTCCGCGATGAAATACACTAAATTTAATATTCTTTTTCTACGTTATTTATTGACAGATTTCATTTTTTTCACTGGTTTAGTAGTTTTGATCTATATTTTAATTTCTTTAAGTTAAATATATATGGTATTATCAACATCATAAAACTTCGGGGGAAAAGAGATACGCGCAGAATAGAATGATAATGCATACTTGTCTCTGACAAGATTAACACGCATGTGAACAATAGTGGTGATAGTTTGACAATACTATGGTTGGGGTGTATAGTGTTGTGAATGTAGTAGTGTAGTATTGGTCCTGACGAAGAGACGGGTACGTCTCGAAACCGGTAGACCGTAAATCTGGTATTGGTTTTTACTAAGTTTACTAACATTCTGTTAATAGAATGATCAACTGATAGATGCAGACCTTCACAGACCGTTCTCCGAGAAGGAAGATCACGCTAGCATACGTATATACGCGCTATTATGTAAGGAAAAAGAGAGAAAGTTAATCGACAGTGTGCGTATGAACATGTCAAATAAGTATTACAGAGTTAGTTTGTGTTTAGTTACGTTAGGTTAGGTTTTTATAGATAAATAAAAACATGTGTGCAGGTTTTCGTAGGCTTCAGATAAGAACAATATTTTCTGGGTTAGTGTGCCGATTTTAATAGACAGTGTTGCCAACGTTTTTGTCTGCATTTAACGATGACAGCCATGGTTATATTATACCTACATTTTCTATGCTATTCTACTGCGTGAAATGCGGCAAAAAATAACACCATATAAGCTGTTCAAAAGGAATACCGCCACCATCCAATTATAGAAAATAAACGGTGATTTTATTTTTATTCATATTTTTAACGAGAGTCAACACATCGCTATTTACCCAGGTAGTGTGATGTTAGAGTGCAAAGTATAAATATTTTATGAAGAGAAAATGATTACACAATACACTTTTACCATATACTGCTTATTTCAACAAGCATTTTTACAAAAACCATATCATTTTTAAAATCTCCCTTCCGGTTATAAAATCAATTATCAATACGTTTTTCTCATATTTTTAATGTTGAATGCAACATAAATAGTGATAATCATTTTCAAATCAAATCAAACAATATAATTTCGTTATCTGTAGGTCCGTCTGTCCATCTGTCTGTAGTAAAATCCGTAAATCGCAGGTATTAAAACTTTACATAATTAGAGTGTGATACGGAGTTAGCGCGCGACATATGTTGCGCGCTAACGTAAAGCAAGATATTATTATTTCGCGTTATATTTTACCTATGTACGGCTAGTATTATATATAATGAACTTTGTGTATAACCAAATTTCGTTTTCTTCATCAGGTGATAACAAAATAAACATCCTATCTAAAAAAAAAGACGCTTTTTAAAACCTGTTGGTTACGTAAATAATCTCACATGATCGTAAACCTCTTTTGATTTAAGATAGAAATCGAATTAATGTGTGTAAGCCGTGCGTACGACGCACATTATTTCGTTGTGTTGGTGTTTACGGGTATAAACATCAACACAACGAAACAGTGTTGCTCGTACGCACGGCTTACACATACCAATTCGTTTGTCTTTCTTAAATGTAAAAAGGTAAAACACAATGTTCAATATACAAATATCTAAATTTCGTCAAAAATAAACACGGTATTAGAATTATGACATACGAAGGACTGCTCATACCGAAGGAAACTAAAAAATATATGGTCAAAGGACATTAAAATATGTAATACTTACTGAAAATATTTAATAAACTTTTACGAAATTTTATAAAATAAAATATTAAAAAAAGGACTGACAAACCGATATTGCTGTTAGTGTTTTTTCTTTTGTAAAAAATGTGTTAAAAATTTTTTTTTTAAAATGTAAAAAAATATATATATATATATATTGGATTCCTACATTATTAAAAGGGCTTATAAATTAGAAATTATTGTTACTAATCACGATACGGCCGTCTTCTATTTATAGACATTTAATAATCCACCTAGAATGAGTAGTAAAACCATCAACCACAAATAATAAAGTTGTCGGTTCCAATGATAAATTGGACCCCGGCAGATAAGGGTAGTATATATAAATAATTAATAAAACAGAAACAACAATAATAATTATTGTAGTGCTGCGATAGTTGGTTGAGCCAGTGTGGCCTGTCAAGTGAATAATGTAACCCTGTAGGGTCCGGTTTTACAAAGAGATTTATTTCACAAATAAATATAATTTTGTGAATCCGACCATAATTATGAGATTAAGGGATGGACAAGTAGTGACTGCGGTCGTGAAATTTCAAGTCCTGCAAGGCTGCTAAACAAAATAAACTATTAACGTGTATCGGTGTACAGTATATTCTTGAAGTGCTATGATAAAAAAGTTAACCTATGGTCAAATATATTACAGTGGAACCTCTCATAACGAGCATAATTTGTTCTTACTCGTTATGTGAAACACTCGTTAAGCGAAACAATTTTTCCCATATAAATCAATGTAAAATACGATAATGCGTTCCATGCCGACAAAGTATTCATTTTTTTATCGTTATTTAAATAAAATTACATACATACTTATAAATTGTTAAGGATCGTAACAACCTGGAATGCGATTTCGATTTGAAAAAACAATAAAAAATCGAAACTAGCTTATTATTTAGGAATTTATGACAAAAAAATTAATTATTTTTACTAGAAAGCTGTCTAGAGACATTTGCTTTTGCCGATGCTTCAAAATTTGCTGAAAATGTGACAGCGTTATCATTGAATAAATTTGTAGCACGCTTAGCCACCTCTTTATTAGGATGATGCTTCTCAATGTACGACGCAACACTTTCTCATGCGCGCTAAATGAGCTAAGCTCACAGCTCGTTCTCGCTTTTCAATGCTTTACGTTTCATTTCTACAGTACTTATGGCTATCTTCTTGTAACTTTTTTTCGGGTACATTTTTGCAAGGGTTATTAAAATTTTCACAAAAAAATTCAAATATTGTCTGAACACAAGTTTATAAAAAAATAGACGCAGATTGATGCATTGACGCGGAAGTCCCGGCTCACAAGTGCGTCACTAGTTATGCGACTTCACTTTTCTGCGTCACTCGTTATGCGAAATGTCGCTAGTTAACGGCCGACATTTTGGGATCAATCATTCGTTTTATGACTGAATTTTCTTCTTGTGTCCTACTCATTCAATGGACATTGGCTTTCACGTCAGCTACCATCACTATAGTTACTGCGGCCCCGAATAGCTCGACAGTAGACTGACCAAACCACTGTCGTGGATTTTTCAGCCATGATGCTCTCCTTCCTGAGCCCCGACTTCCGGCAATCTTTCCCTGTATTATAAGGTACATGATCTAATACTTCTCTGAATGTCTCGTCGCAGGTTTTCGGATTTTTATTGTTTTATTCACATATTTTTCTTTATTCACTCGAACCATAACACTTTCCTTCGTAAGTGTATGTATTGTGTATTATGTAAAAACTTACTAATCAAAAACTCATTCCTGAATTGTATTTTTTGATTTGTGACAGTCTTTATTTTGCTTTGAATATTATTTACAATTTATTTTGTCATTAAGGCATTGTTTCTTTTTGATTTATCATAATAAGTGTTTTGCCTATTGTGAAAAAAAACTTGTTAATCTGGAACACATTCCTAAATTGTATTTATTGATTTGCGTTAGTCTTTACTTTATTCTGAATATTATTTACAATTTTTTATATCATTAGGTTATTATTAATTTATGATAAAAAGTGTATTGTGTAATAAAATTGTATTTTAAATGCTCATAAAATATTTATACTTTATACTCTAATGTCACTATTGGACCATCAATTAAGGTCAATAATGATCTGTTTGTTAAAAAATAAAAATAAAATAAAATAAAAACTCTATTTATCCACTTTATTTTGAGTATTCTTCTATAGATCCGTACCTCGAATGTTTCAAGTCGCCTAATCAATTTTTAGTAAGCATCCTTATTGAATATGTTGAAAATTTCTGTTAAAACCAGAATTTATTATTATATTTTTCAAATGCTTGGATGAGGCAAACTAGCTTTATTAAACCTGCCCTAAGTACTTGTTGTGTCAGTGCTCAGCGCAGGTGACATGGGTTAATGATGGCTGGATAGCAACATCTAGAAACCAAAGCACACAATGGGAAGAATTAAATTCACACGAGAAATAATCAAACAGAATTGAATTACAAGAAGTCTCGGCAGACGCGCAGTACGCAGCCTCCATTCACTTTCGGATGAGATCTTTCCGCCTGATACCGGCGGAGTGTGTGTTTGTATTTTCGGTGAAAAGTTAGCGCTGGCTGCGACAAGCGAGCGCTAAATTTATCGCTCGTAACTGGTGAGAAAATCCTGATAAAACTTGAGAGAAGAACTCTAATGGCCCATGCCCACGAATGACATTTATAAGAGATTTTCGACTCGAGAAAATCCGCCTTATTCATAAAATAAAAAATTGTAACACTTAAAAATATAAGCAATCATCAACATTTAAATATTTCCAACACTATGATGAAATTAAATATTTGAACTATTTAAACATTTAAATATTTCCAACATTATGATGAAATTAAATATTAGGTTTTAATTTAATATTTGAACTCTTTTAAATGAAGAATTTAGTAGACGAATGTGAAACAAACTGATTTATAACAACTTTTAAATAATTTTAGTACTTATTCTCATCTCATCTCATCTTCATCATTAGGGTCGGATACCCATTGCATGGACAAGGTGCCTCCATGTGTCCCTATCTTGCGCTGATTGTGCAGCCTCCGTCCATTGTATTCCCATCCTTTCCTCACAGTTTCTTGAGTTGCCTCGCCCAACTGTGTCTGGGGCGGCCCACTGGACGTCTTCGCTCAGGAATCGCACTCAGTATTTTCCTACGAATTTGGTCATCAGACATGCTTAGTGCGAGCCCAGGCCACCTCAGTTACGATTTTTCTATGAAGAGTAGCAGTGGTTCATTGTTTAGATCGTCTCGGATTTCTAATTCGATCCCATTTCATAACCCCTGCCACTTCTCTCAAACCGTCGACCGTCGTAAGCGTTGGGTGGTATACCGTTTTGAACAATGCCATCTTTGTCTCGATACTTAGCTCAGCTTTCCTTATCACTGAGCTGTAGAGACGCAACACACCTCTTTCCGCACTTATTCTTCGATCTATTTCTCCACCTTGCCGTCCATCGATGCGCTGGAGAACTCGACCCCGAGGTTTTTTGATTTAAATCTGTCAACCTGTTTCAGCTGAGTCCCATTAACTAGTATGTTGCACTGAGTTTGGCCCCTTCCTATAACCATCACCTCTATTTTTGAAGTGATGGTTATAGGAAGGGTTACAAGAAAGAATATTTATCAGTAGCTTATATTTTTGACAAAACTCTTGGTTGCAATAGCTGGTTTGCGTAATAATGGAAATCTGTATGATATCCGTATCCAGTATTTTTAGTACACTTAAGCCATCGTGGAGGTTCGATGCCACAATCCATGTATGTGTAAAGAAATATTGATGTTTGAGTCGAGACACTTTTTCGCTCACAATGCCAGACTATTATTATCTTATCCTAAGATTATCCGCGATTATTTCGATAAAGACAAGCTTTTTATGTTTGATCCTCGACATCCACTTTATAATGTGTAGTTATTTATAAAACTTATTTTTCTCGTCATTGTCATTGCAAGTATTATAGTATTGAACGAGTATAATATTACTTGGTCGGTAATTGATAGGAAGACGTCGCCTTTATAATCATCTCAATGGATACCTGCCGCCAGAAACAATTATGTATGTTAGAAGCGTGTATTAGCGTGTTCATGTGTATTTGTATGTGTGTGTGTGTGACATCAGTTATGTCAGTCTATTGTGTCAATTAAATTACTTCGAGTAAAAACTTGTTTGCTTGCATTAATATGCAGGCAGATTATATAGTAAGTATTAAGTATGCCCCAGATTAGTATAATCATCTCATTCTGTTATCTTCTGTCTTTTTCTTTTATATGGAGCCAATAATAGTGATTTGCAAATGCAAGCAAATGAAAAGGATATATGTTCTTATGAGTCATATGAAACCTCTCAGCGGCTAACTTATATGTAATATATTACGCAGCCGGGCCAAGATGAAATAGAAGATGGACAGGAAATCATACAAGACACGTTTATGCCTTGTGCTTAGTTGTTCTTCATTTTATATATTTTATATTTATATTATTGTTTTAATTCTTACCTGCTTCGAAGATTTAAATATTGTTATGTCGTTTTAATTTGTCTAATATATTTTGTTGATGTATAACCACTTTCGTATGTGCTGATTTGCGATATTCTTAATTTTGTTTTGAACATAATTATGTTGATTTGACGTAAGACTGTCTGATATTTTTTATATTTATTTCTTTAATTGGGTTAGGAAATTAAAATTCGCATCGAAAAACATATGTATATAAGCTACATTATGCTGTGCCACTTCAAGAGATGGTGGGTAGTGTTAATTTTATAAACAAGGTGTTATATTTTTATTATTAATCAATTTCTTAGTCACTATTACTATGTCATTTATTATTTATGCAATGGTTGCGAAATTTTAACGAAAAAATGCTTTGATTTAAAGTAACAATTTTAGAACAGGTTCTGAGTTATGTTTTTTCTGTACATCTTTCTATTTCATTCATCTAATTTGTTTTACAATAAAAATTACCTTCAAATCAAGGCTAAGCGCGTTATATCTACAATGCTGAATTGTGGCATTAGGCGAAGGTATGACCTTACGAAGGCACTTAGTTACCAAGCACGCCAAAGTGCAATTATATATACCTATACATGCAGGATAGCCCAAAACTAGGTTTACATCAGAGTTTATTTCGCATTTAATAACATTTTTTATTACAATTGCTTTTTTAATATGTGCAAAATAATTTTGTGGTAACTTTATTAATATAATTATCACGAGTATACTTTTATTAACCACAAAATTTGTTGAAATATCGACATGTTTCGGGGGTAATAGAATTATAATTACGTTGTATCCTTATCAAGGGACCATTGGCCCCGAAGTTTGTGGATAATTCAACAAATTTAGTGGTTAATATAAAGTACAAATATTCTTGTTAATTATACAATTACTTTTGTGTGTAAAGGTGTTGTAGGACATGTTTTCTTCGATACAGCTGTGGATAGGAAAACTTATTACATTTTACGTGACGTCACAGTTTCACATCTAAGAATCAGGGGTAACTTCACCGAACTGCTTTTTCAACAAGACGGGTCATATTTTCATTATTTTGTTTCGCAGTAAGGGATTCTCTTGGCAAAACCTTCCTACAGCATTGGTTTTCGGCTAATTATCTTTGGTGGTCTCTGGTTTTGAGCCATCTAGACATCTATGTAATAAACTTACGAAACAGTTTTTTCTATGGTCGCACCGGAACGAGCGGGTTTTCATTCACACGATAGTGAAAAATTCGATACAGACATGTATTGTACATATGTGCATATATGTATTCTGAGTTCATAGTCGATCGGCAGAAGAAAAAGAGCAGACAGAGAGACTGGTGAGTGGTGATCATACCTAGAGAATATTTCATATCCATACTTCCCAATAGAAAGCACGGAATCGGGAATGGGTTGAAAAGCCGCCATGTTCACCCTACTTAACAATAATAGCCTTCTTTTTTGCAGCGTAGTTAAGATAAAGGTTTAGGTGAAAGGAAACTCCAAACAGTGAACGAATTATAAGAGTTCATCTAGGTAGTATTGATAAATATTTATTCGGACTGTAATTTGTAGCGTAACGTGTGTCAAAGTATTCTGGACAGATTCGAGGAATTTTAAACGTTAATGGAAGACATTTTGAGCATTTATTAATTAAGCAGTATGAAGCGAATGTAAATGAAATAAAATGAAAATTAAGATTCGATATATACCTACTTTGGGGCCAGTGTGTATTGTAAAATAAACGCTTGTCGAGTCTGAATAATCACCGGATTATCATTTTAATAATTTCATAATAATATTTAACATCAATTGTTAGGATTACATTTTTTTAACGAAAAATTATATTTGGTGATGTGAAACTAAGTTAGTTATTAAATTTGTACTTAACTTATCTTACTTTATTTTATACTTTTAATACTAAAAAAATTTTGTATACTAAATTTTTTGTTAAAACAAAAACCGATTCCTCGGCTAAGAAATGAAAATTAAATAGGTATGTCTACGACGCATCAGTTGTGACAGGAAGGACGAAGAGATAAAGACCGATCTCCAAATCGATGGAATGACCAGATCAAAGACATTTCTAGCTATTCTTTTGGCACGGCTATCCAAAAAGTGTAAGAAAAAAAAAATCTGCATATTGTTATGCAGAAAGCGACCAACCCAAAAAAACGGCTTCTAAAAATTTTAATCTACAAAAAGGTACGTCGATATTTACTTCATTATTGCATATTTTTTGAAAAGGGTTCATTTTATAGATATTTTTATGGTTTTTTAATGTGATTATAAGAAAAACTTTCATTTACGAAGATAGGACGCGTGTTCCAGATTGGATTCTTTCTCCAAAATGTCTAATTATTTCTACAAAAAGTACTATCCGAGGCGTAGAAAACGTTCAATCTACTTGGACGTTTTCTACAAAATTATCATTGTGTAGCAGTAGAATTAAAAAGGTGCATAATGCGTCCATACCACATGGATGTTTTCAATAAATATTTTTATTTACCAATGATTTATAAACTGAAGCCGCAGAAAACACTTGGACATTTTTTGAGTTAATTTAATGGTGATGACTGTGACGTGGGTTAGAAAAATACTGAATTTACAAAAAACTAAAGACCTTGGACGATTTCAGCATATAAAGATATCGTAGTGAACTATCCAAAATCGTATATAATTCAATTTTAGCATTTTGTGGGTTGGTTGCTTTCTGCATAACTACGCCAAATTATTAAGGACGTTAGCAGACCTATAACACAAAGGTCACGGTTCTCAGGAAAGAAGCAACCAACCAGAGAAGAGAAGAGGTTTTCGAATACTGTGCTAGACCTCTTTCCATTTAAGAAATCGAATTAGTGTGTGTAAGCTGTGCGTACAACACACACTGTTTAGTTGTGTTGGTGTTTACGGTACAAACACCAACACAACGAAACCACGTACCTCGTAACACATACTAATTCGATTGTCTTTCTTAAATTCAGATCATTTTTTTCACTTACTGTCTTACTGTTACTGTCATCTTTTTAAATACTTTTAATTGTTTTATTTTATTTTATTTTATTAATATCCTATTCAGATCATTTTTTTCCTTTGTCTATAATATAATTAATTAACACCATTATTAAATTGTAAACATTTAATTATTACTATTACTTAATTTTAATTGGCAATAAGATTTATTCACAAATGTTATATAAATAATAAATATTCTTGAACATTATACTACTGGAAGAGCACTGTCTGCTATAATACAGTAAATTACTAGTGTAGCAGGCAGGGCGTCAAATCAATTTAGTGTTTACTTGCTGCCAAGACACTCAACAACAATGAAAAAAGCTTCATTAAATTTTGTAAACACTGTAAACATTTGTAACATTGAACATTGAATAAACATTTGAATTTGAATTTGAATTTGAAATAGAAAGAGGTCTACCTGTTAGAGTTAAATGTCTGCCGATCGTCAAATCCCATCGATTGTCAATAGTCGAAACAGCTCTGAATACTGATTTGAGAGTTATTCAATCGCGATCCATCGACCAGTTGCTAAATACGTAACCCTGCCCTGCATATTTAACAACTCACCCTGACATTCCGACTGGAAGATCCCTCGGGATTCGGCAGGTTGAATTCTGCAGGTCTGTGTGTCGGGTGGCCCGTATACCAGAGCTTGTCAAATATTTTTAAGACCACAAATAAGGAATATCACAGTTTTTAACCATTTAAATTTATGAATATAATTTTCTCAAATCTTATGGAGTAAAGTGTAATATTTGATATTGTTTATTGTGTTTCCTTAAAACGAAGTTTCTTTTACTGGTAGTTTTCGAGAGGCCCTCGAAGTCTACTAGCTATGCCACTAACTTTTCATAGTGGGGGTAGCCTCTTGGTCAACTGTCATGTTAAAAAATATTAAAAATTCGAAAACTTCGGGGGAGTGTTTCTCATTCAATTTTGAATACAAAACATTCTTTTTCAATAACAGCAAAATAACTTTTTGATACAATTATTTATATTAATAAAAATAAAACACTTTATATAATAAAACCACTATTTATTGAATTATCAACATGTTTCGTGGCCAATTATCCCTTTATCAGGATAAAAAGTATATTAAAAATTAAAATTCGATGTAGGTGTATACACTAACAAAAATAAAAAATAAATAAATGGAAGTTAAATGACTAATGTGAAAACAAATTTATAAGGTTTTCCCAAGTAAATTACTTAAAGGATTTGATTATTTAAAATATTTAATTCGCATGTTTTCTAATTTCTAATTATCTAACTGTTTTCTAGCAAGAGACTCGTCTCGCATAAAACCCATCAGTATAAAAGGAAAAAATAATACAAAAGTAATATAATTTTTAGACTCTTTAATATGAAATTATCATTAGACCAACTATAACCCGTCAAAAATGACGGAACATTGGTTCGCGTCTTTAGTAAGTCCTACACTAAGACAGACAGACAGACAGATGGACAGACAACGAAATTTTTATATTTGATTGATAATTCAAAAATTTTACGGTATGCAGATGGATTTTATATTTTATTTTTAAGAGTCTTTGAGAAAACACAGTTTGAGGGCCACCCCGTTGAACAAAAAGGTTCCGACAAGGTTAACCAGTTGCTCAACGAAATTGACCCAATATTGTTAACAAAAACACACGGAATTTTCGGATCGTTTGGATCGTGGGAGTTTTGTTTTTATCCGATCTTGGTCGGACGATACATAAATCGTGATTCAATCCGATTCACGTGAAGGCGCTAGATTACTTGGCCAATATTACTGAGGCAATACAATATTTTGTTATCAGACGATATTAATGTATTATCAATTACTCGTATTCTAAGACCTCGTCGTCTGTATAATGTAATATCAAGTTAGCATATCTAAGTGAATTCGGGATCTCGATAATGGGCAGTATCTATGGATTGAAATACGATGAGATAAATCTCAGCAACATGTATACATAATGAAAAATTAGATGAGTCAGAAAATAAAATTAATTGTGACTATTTTTTAATTTTTTAAGAGATATTTCGTAAACAAATGAAATTACCAAATCTACTGAAAAACTGCATTTTTTTTACTTATTCGGTTGTTCCTTTTGCTCACGACTTTAATTTGAGAGCGGATGTCACATGCGCACAAACGTCACCTAAAAAATAAAAAAACAGAAGAAATTACAAATATTAATTCAGATTCAAATTCATCCAACTAACTAACGGAACATCAATAGATAAGATTAAAAGTTCACGCATTCCATGGTAGCCTGGGTATCACGGACATAAACAGTAAGCTGGAGGAATGACAGTTGAAATGGTATGGGCACATAAGACGGAGAACACCAGACCACACAGTGAAGCAGGCAACGGACCTTCATCGACAGTCATCCAGAGGAAGACCAAAGAACTCTTGGTTGACTCGATGCTCCAAAATATTACAGAAAAATAGCCCGGATGAAAGTGATACCCAGAACAGAAGACGATATAGCCTGAGAACGAAAAGAGCCAACCCTAAAAGCCTACCAATGAGTTGGGACAATGCAAGGAAGAAGAAGAGGAAGATAAACAGAACATCAATGGTTCGACGTTTGAAAAGCGTGAGCCACGAAATTGCAAATAGCTAAGACTCGGGGTCTACAAGATGGACTTTGAAAGCCGAGAGTTGTCTCCAAAGAATCTCATGGGAGTATAATTCCCGTCTCAGAGATTATCTGGAGTTGAAAAAAAAATCTCATCCGTAGCCACGGACTAAAATTTGGTGTAATCATATTCCAATTCTACGCAAAGTAGCTGTCGCTATTTTAACTGTTTTTTTCTTTATCACAAAGATTGAGCAATATGACTACTTCCACATAATAAACAATTGGTCTCTTTCAACAAGAATCCAAATCCAATACTATCAGTCCTATAAACAATGCAATGAATGATTACTACATTACATAAAAACACACATTCTTTACACACACGTAATAGTAGCGTGCTAGATCTAGAACGATCTCAATGAAGATTTGCGTATCTTCGTCAACAGAGCGTATTACTAGCGCATTGAATTCTTATGTAGAGTATAAAAATATGTCAAACTATCCAGAAATAATCGATAAAAATGTAATCCTTGCAAATCAGATTTATTTAAAAAGATTGGCATGTTCTGCGATGCTCAAGTCTGGATGGATAGATTGAAGCCGCGGTAATAGCAAGGTAAAGAGAGGTCCAAAAGAGAGTGGTAGAGCTATGCAGACACCTTTATCCAGCAGTCTATCGAAAATGACAAATGGTGACTATGGAGAATTAATAAAAAATTAAGCAGCCTTAAATACTTAACATGAATTCAAAACGTTATATCATTAAATACATATTTTAGTAGATGAAATCAAAGGTAGAAGTGAAACGATCGCCTACGTACTCTCTGGACCAACCTGGGTTGTACCTACTACCTTTACGGGAAAAAAGGGAAAACTGGGAACAGAGACGCGGGCAGGTTAGGGCCCATAAGGTTCGGGGGGTTACTTATACATATTATGATCAAACGTCCCTGCTTCTCCGAGTTGTTCACGGCACAAGTTGCTAGGCGCTCTTACTCAGCTAGTACTTTGTACTACCTTAAGAATATGCGTTTTGTACAACACGATTTTAGTTTAACAAATATTTTTTTTAAATAGATAAATATATGACTAAGTATTGAAACTAAAACTTCAAAACTAAAAATTCAAACTAAACTTTTTTTTTTAAATAAAACTAACTTGGTTATCGTTCACTTGAACCGCAGACCAAATAAACATATAATATTATTATTGTATATATGCCGCCTGTCAAGTAGTGATGGTATTTTAACAGATGACACACTAAACGTTTTTCGAGGTTTATATCTGATTGCATCGATGATTGGCAACTAATTTTTCGTAATTCGGCGGGCAACCATTGGCGCAGATAACAATTTTATCTTAGTAACTAATCATAAGTACAATCAAATCCAAATCCCAAATATCTGTACCGAAAATAACCACTGATAAACGTACCTGAAAATAAAATACCCGATAATTTACACTCAACTAAAATCATGCCATATCCAACAGTAGTCTTCCGGCATGCTAGTGCAGTCGCTGTACCTAATGGCGTCATCTAATGTGGCAGGAAAAAATGTCGCCTACGAACTTGCTTAGTTCGCGCTTTCCATCAAATAATAATAATCATAAGTCTTAAACTGTGAAATAATTACTACAGTAGAATCCGTTATTGATAATAGTAACTGACTGACAATATTAAGCAGAAAATAAAAATATATTATTAAAATGCATAGGATATACACTGAGCACATTGTAATCAGTCACCTATCACTACGTCTTTTTTTTAAATACACGAACACGGAATGCGTGTCGCATCAATATTTTTACTATTTTCAAAATAAGCTTAACACTTGTGCCATGAAAATAGGACTAACTTTCTGGTATTCTGGAATAGGGCTCGAACCCCCAACCACTAGATCACTAGGCGAGCGTCATGACCACTACCCCATCAAGCTACTATTTTGGCGTCATAAAACTAATATGCACTGAACCTATTGACACTACACGCATACACTGTCCCTTCATGCAGCCAGTATGGTAATGCTATAGTAAGAATCTACATACAAACATCCTCATCTACTTTATATGAATTATTATCGGGCAATTCATTACGATTATAAATTTTCAAATTAAAAGGACCATTTTGCAGTAATTTCTTTGAATTCGTGCATTTAGAATCAATGTGTAATCACGAAAATTGCTAACAATAACCGAATTTTGTATATTATATCAATTTAATCATCAACAACTAGTTCTCGGTGGGATACATGTTTACACGTGTATGCGGTCGTATGGCAGTCGTCGGGCTACGGCCGATTATTTTTCATAGAGCTTATATCAGTATCATAGAAATATCGTTGCGTATGAGGCCTTGGCCACAATTGCAGTTCTCAGGAAATCGATAGAGCTGGAATATTGGTATTTCACCCAAAAATGTCGTGGTGTGGCAACTTTGATACGTATGTTATATTATCACTGAACTAACTATACTTGGCCAACCAGACACTTCTATAGCAGAACCTTCCAGAAAAAAATCGTGCACCTAGAGACAGTGAAGAGGTTTTGTCTGGTCGTCTTACCGCGCCGCTTACACTCCCCTGAGTGTCAGCGGCGCGGCAGGGACGACCGCTTTAGCATTAAAATAATGCCAAATTGGGTGGCGAGCTATACAGCCCTGGGTATGCGGTGGGTCCTCTTCACTGCACATAAGGATGCGTTCAATACGTTATAAGTAAAAATCGTGTGCAGCGTAGCGAAGGAACCACTTCGACATTAAAGCAATGCCAATCTGGATGGTGAAAGAGTAAGGCCGATGTGGCAACTCTTTGCGTAGAACGACCCTGGTTCTGTGTCGGGTCTCTCCGCACTACGCGTAAGAATTTATCTGAACGTAAACAGGCCAAGTATTGTCCAAATATTTTCAAGCATAAAATACGTATTTATTGATTTCGTAAATTCGATCATTTTTAAATCATTTTTGTACCTAGGATTACGAGACCGATTCTTAATGATAATAATAACCGATTGACAAAATTATCCGTGATTACAATATCCGGATTTCAGTGTATTTCAAGTTTATAGATATTCCTAGAAGTTTTCGTATTCGCGCCGCCATGCTGTACGCCTAACCGCGTCACGAAGCCGTCTTCTTTGTACTAAATTATTCGTGTCTGTCACTCAATAAGCCGCGACAAATTGTGGGTTTTTCAACGCAGGTAGGTGTTTTTGTAATTCAAAGCATCCGCAAGAACCTTTTTTTCTTCATAGAACCAACACTTCTCTGCGAGGACATTTTCTGTTGAGTTCATTCCTTTTTGATTTTATTTCGACAATCTAATAATACTTTTACACGAATAGTCATTTTTTGATTAATTTGGTTACGTTTCATTCAATTTTCGTTGTATTTGAATGTAAAATTAGGACTGCCGTAATCCGTATATCATCAAAATACATTACACTCAATAAAAAAAAAGATACTGAGCTGTGTTAGACGACACTATTTTCACAGCCTTAAATCGCGACCGAAACGACGCCTAATGAAACCAACGCTGCCAAATGGCACTGTTGAAAAGCTAAGATTTCTCCATTTCTTTATTTTATTTATTGTAAAAGCTGAATTTTAATTGAATTTTTGTGAAAAACTGAAGCAAATTAAGTAAAATTTCAGCAATTAGAGATCGATGGTAACTTGGATTAACAGAAACAGTTTTCATTCATATTGAAATGTTTGTTAATGTAAAAAAATAATATTGTAAAATTCATAACCTCTATAAAAATTGGCTTCGTAACATGTTGAATTTTTTCAATAAATAAGTGATGTTTACAAAGTTAATTTATATAAATTATTTCTATGAAAAGAGTTTAAAAATAAAAAAATGAAAATGTTGATTTCCAGGCGTATTCTAGTGTGTATGTCAATTATTCGGAAAAATATCATATTTAAGAGAATATTGCTTAATACTCCACTTAAAAATATAGAAGTATTATTACCAGCTGCGAAATATATGTAGGCATACTACAAAAATATTAATTGGTTTGAGATTTGGAACATATGCACGGCATTAAAAAAATTCTTAATGTGTAAATGTTCTTATGATGGTGTTTCCTCCAAAATATTTATCAAATAATTTGGCAATGCAGTATAATGAAACTGTCTTCAAAATTGGAACTGTTTTAAATTATGTAGGTACCTACTTAGGGCCTGTTGTTTGATCAGAAGTTAGAGTAAGTAAGAGTTAAGCAAAAAGCATAGATTTTTACGAAAACCGGTGTTTTGATTGGTGGAGAATGCAAAAATCTATGCTTTTTTCTTAACTATTACTCTTACTTCTGATCAAACAACAGGCCCTTAGTGAATAAAATTGTGTGTTTTCTTTATTTTTTTATGAGTAGTTGAAAATTTTGAATTTCGAAATGTTTGGAACATTCATGAAATTTTTAATTTTATATTTTGTTTTGCAAAAATAAACATCAAGAAGTGATGGAAAAGGGAAGATATTCAGAAAAGCGGTAGCATTTTTAGTTATTTTTCGAATCAGTTGGTCAGAGAGCATTTTATTAGCGTTATTCGAATCAGTAATACGTATCTTCTTGCCGGTTTTTTAATATTTATTCCTTTTGGTAGCTATTTTTAAAGAATTTTCCTTTTTGTCGCTTAACTTATAAATTTCATTTCGTGTTTTAATTCCTTATTTCGAACGATAAAAGAATCGGTAGCTTCCAACCAGGATCCGGGAAGAGATTTGAGAGTCGTGTAAATATTGATTAGTCTCTTTTCCCGGGGCTGGAACGAACAAATAGTGTTTTTGAACATTTCATGTGTGGTACGATCGCTTAAGCCAGTTCATACAGGTCGTAAGCCCTAGGCTATCCTAAAAAAAGAATTCCATACACGCCTCTCATACAAATAGCTTCAATGATTGTGATGACTTGTATAATTTTTCTTAATTAAATAATAATCCCGCAGTGGACAAATCCATTATTTACGTTCTCAGATCGTACATATAAAAATACTGGCTGTCTGTATCAGGCTATCCGTATTCGGCTATCCGTAAAATAAGTTTGTGGGGGGCACAAAAATTTAATTTTTTAATTTTAAAAAAATAGAGATTCGAACACGGAATTCGTTTCACATCAATATTCTTACTATTTTCAAATTAAGCTAAACGCTTGTGCTATAAAAATAGGAAAATAACTTGCTTGTGTGCAGTGAGATTTGACCTTTGGATCACGAGGCGAGAGTCCTTACCACAAGACCAACAAGCTACTCATACAAAGGTTCCACTGTTTTACAAAGTCTCCTATAAAAACATTGTTGTTTGAGTCGAATCAGACAAACGGTGTAGATTTGTATAGAGAACAGAGAAGAGAACAGAGAACAGACAAACATTGAGTATTATAGGTTTAGATTGTTAAATATAAGTTACTGTTACTAAACATGAGTGCTCTATGAGAAACGTTGTAAAAAATATTCCTAGAACTGAAGAATTTATTCAAATTACGCTGCAAGAGGAACAAACGATATGTAATTGATTGCTAATACGGTGTATATAGATGTGTGAGTACATGTACAACGCACACCGACACAGGTACGTAATACATGCACGTGAATAATTATTTGTGTTGGTAGCAACAACTCGGATTACAGTACAGGAGTATCTATAATCTTTCTAAAGGTATAATTTCCATGAAATTACATATGCCAAGCGCACAATTGTTAAATTACAGTGTTTCTTTAGAGAATTGAAGCGTGGATACACAAACACACACACAGTCGGGGTCGTGCTTCCATCATCTAACAACGTAATGAAAATAATTTTAACATTTCTTATCTACATATGTATAACATGGAACAATAAATTTGATTACAAACACATTAAATTATTGATGGATTTGGCGTTAAAATTGTAAAGATTATTTATTTAATTTGTTCGGAAAACCAACAGCCAACAAAAATCAAGTAAATACAAATAATGAAAAACATAAAAGACAATTATAGTTTTTCACCGGTAGTGACAAAATATCGTATAATTAATAAAAATAAACTTAGTTTTCATCACTTTTGTGTTGAAAAATATCAACATGTTTCAGAGCCCATAGTCCCTTTGTCAGGATACAATTGTATACTAACAAATTAAATTCAAAAATCGAAGATAGATAATCAAAATATAGAAAAAAAATATAAATGGAAAATGAATAATAATAAAGTACCTACTTAACATGAAAATAAATTAAAAAGATAACTATTTGTAAAAAGGATCTGGTTATTTATAATATTCAATTAATTTCCGATACATGTTGATAATTTTCAATACAAAGTGGTGAAAACTAAGTTTATTTTTATTAATTATATTAATAACTTCACCACAAAATTATTTTGCTGTTTTTGAAGAAGACAAAAAATATCGTATTTGCGTACATATATATGACATAGTATTAGGTCCTTACATATGAAATTGGCGTTTTGCCGTACTGGCAAATTTGATCTCAAATATCTTCTCTTTGGTTAGGAATTCCAAATCCAAATTTATTCAGCTATTTACTCATGTATTTGTGTTTTGAAAATTATAATTAATTTGTTTTTTCCTCAATTGTTTTTTTCTTTGCGTCACTCAGTTTACAAAATGAAAAACTTGAAATATCGCGTTATTTACGAGTACGAGTTCCACCGTGGCACCAGTGCTGCAGAAACGACTCGAAGGATTAATAATGTGTATGGCGACGGTGCCGCAAAAGAAAACACAGTGCGTTTTTGGTTCCAACGTTTTCGTTCTGGAAATTTCGACCTGCAGAACAAGCCCCGTGGACGGCCGGAGACCAAAGTTGATAATGAAGAATTGAAGGCTATTGTGGAAGCGGATCCATCGCAAACCACATCCGAGTTAGCTGCAGGCTGCGGTGTTAGTGATAAAACTGTTTTAATCCACTTGAAGCAAATTGGTAAGGTGAAAAAGCTTGAAAGGTGGGTACCTCACGAATTGAGTGAAGCAAATCAACAAACGCGCGTTGACTGCTGCGTTGCATTACTCAACCGGCACAATAATGAAGGGATTTTAAATCGAATCATTACCTGTGATGAAAAGTGGATCCTGTACGATAATCGGAAGCGCTCATCGCAATGGCTGAACCCTGCCGAACCAGCCAAACCATGCCCCAAGCGAAAATTGACTCCAAAAAAGTTACTTGTGAGCGTTTGGTGGACTAGTGCTGGTGTCGTTCACTACAGCTTTCTTAAATCTGGCCAGACGATTACGGCAGATGTCTATTGTCAGCAACTGCAAACCATGATGGAAAAGCTAGCTGCTAAACAACCGAGGCTGGTTAATCGCTCTAGGCCACTGCTGCTTCATGATAACGCTAGACCACACACTGCACAACAGACGGCTACCAAATTAGAGGAGCTTCAATTGGAATGTCTAAGACATCCACCGTACTCTCCGGACCTTGCCCCAACAGATTACCATTTTTTTCGAAATTTGGATAACTTCTTGCAAAGGAAAAAATTCAACTCCGATGGGGCAGTCCAAACCGCCTTCAAAAATTTTATTGATTCTCGTTCGAATGGTTTTTTTAGTAAAGGTATCGATTAACTACCTATGAGATGGCAAAAGTGCATAGATAGCAATGGTACATACTTTGATTAAATAAATATATTATAATAAAAAAAAAATCGGCTTTATGTTCCTCCCATACTAAACGTCAATTTCATATGTAAGGACCTAATATATTGGTAAAACTGTATATAATTGATATAATGGAAAATAATAACATATTTTATTAGAAAAATGGATCGGAAAGCGAGCGTCGCACATGAGTAGGATTATTTTGAAATAAGTTTAAATTACACATTCTTGGGAGTGCATTAAATTTGTTGCAAGTTCGCCACGAGCATGAGGTTGGCCGGTAGTTTGTAGAAACAAGGGGAGTAAAAAGAAGAGGGTTGATTCTTAGAACTTTAGGAGGAACGTTGATCAAGAGCTTTCACGATTATCATTAAAATAGGGAGAGATACATTGAAGAAACACGGAACAAACACATTGAGAATCCATGTTACCTATCATCATCATCACGCTTGGCACTACAACCCTTGGTGGGTCTTGGCCTCCCCAATAATCTTCCTCCACTCATCTCGGTTTAGTGCCAGCTCTTACCTATACGTGAGTTTAATAATATTTTTATACTTTACTACTTCAATTTTGAGAGAAACATCTCTCATCGGCGGGTGATTCTTCACGTTACACGGTGATTCTGTTTCTCTCGAAACTTAAGTAGTAAAATATAAAAATATTATTAAACTCACGTAGAGATAACAAAGTCTTTGATTGCAAACGTTTTAAAGCGATGCTCGAAATTCTAACAAGAAACTTATTGCCCCAGGGATGCAACTTGTCCTACAACATACGGCATCGACCTTGGAACCCACGCACGGCACGCTTGAGAGGCGATCTTATATTTCGTATAGCTAGCTCTGTAGCACATTTTTTACAACATTATTTAAGAATTATTTGTCATAAAAATGGTGTCGTGCAATCAAGTTATTTCAAAATGTTCATAAAATATTTATACTCCGCACTTAAGTGTCACACCACCATCTATCAGAGTCAATAACAATCCGATAAAAAGACACTAAGAAGAAGTGAAAGAGGTTTCATACATCTTTATCTTTCATGCGACATGTCAGTATTGACATATAGTGGCCTCAATTAGATGAGACACGGCTTGTAATTACAGCTCCAATAAACAGCTTAAATAAGGGTCTCTGCAGCTAGATATATGGCCTTCTCTCTTTCAGGTCAGGATCATCTCCTTTTCTGACCTGTCACTTTGACGCATAATGTGTTTGAAAAATTGTAAGAATCTTAGCTGAATTATCATAGACTAGCTGTTCGTACCCGGCGGGAGGGAAACAAAGGTTTGATTCGAACGATATAGATCTGCGTCGAAAATATATCAAGGGGAGGAGAAAAGGTAAAAGAGGAGGGAGGAAAGCCTATAGCCTATGTTACCCGCCGATTTCTAATGAATTAGTTTCCAAATTTTGAGTCCAATCGATCGAACGGTTCAGATTTGCATCGAAAATATATCAGGTGGAGGGGAAAGGGTGTGAGAATATGGGGAAATATCGCATATATTACCCGCCGAGTCCTTAAAAATAAGTTTCCAAATTTTGAGTCCGATCGGGCAAACGATACAGACTTGCATCGAAAATATATCAGCGGAGGGGAAGGGTTAAAGAAGAGGGGGGAAATGCCGCATATGTTACCCGCCGATTCCTAAAGAATTAGTTTCCAAATTTTGAGTCCAATCGATCGAACGGTTCAGATTTGCATCGAAAATATGTCAGGGGGAGGGGAAGGGGTATAATAATAGGGAGGAAATGTCGTCTATGTTACCCGCTGAGTCCTAAAAAATAAGTTTCCAAATTTTGAGTCCGATCAGTCAAACGGTACAGATTTACATCGAAAATATGTCAGGGGGAGGGGAAGGGGTATGAGAATAGGGGGTAAATGTTGCCTATCTTACCCGCCGGGTCCCAAAGCATAAGTATGCAAAATTTGAATCGAATCGGACTAACGGTGTGGATTTGTATAGAGAACAGACAGACAGAGAGACAGACAGACATTGAGTTTTATAGGTATAGATAGAGCTTGATTTGATTGAATTTGTTGCAGGAATGAGGCATGTCTCCTCCCTTCAGGATTAGTAGGAGACTTTATACATGTTGTCAGAGTGAACTATGGCTGTCTCGAGGAGCTTCGGGACAGTTGAATGAGAGTGAGCAGAAGTTCGTTCTCCTACAAGATAGAACTTAGCTCCAGACGGAATGGGGTGAATTTTGATCCAAATTCCGGACTGATCAGAGAACATAACGCTCAACATTCATGGAATAGAAGACACAATACTTATTATGAACTATGAAATGTCCGTAGCATAAATTTTCTGCAATAAAGAATGTTAATTGCATATAAATACAAGAATACTAATTGCATTTAATCGTTATTTTACAAAATATTTTTTTCTCTATGTAACAACATCCGTCACTAACTAACTACCAGCTAATCATTATCAAAATACATAATTATTCACGTGGCGCTGTTTACACGCTAACACAAACATACAACGATTTCGCGATAATTTTATTTGTTGAGAAAATTTTAATTTGTCATTTTGTAAAAAACAGAGACAAAATAAGTAGAATTTTAGCAATTAATGAACAAAGGTCCTTTGGATTAACAGAAACGGTGAGTTTATTCATTATTTAGTAATGAATGTTAATGTAAAAAATATTTGTTTTATAGACTGATTTCGCAATATTTTTTTTGATGTGAAAATTAAATTTTTTCGGTACTTTGTAACAGGGCTAGGACATAAAAATTACTAAATAATGTTAATCTGAAATTTAAACACAAAAAGTTTGTCATGTCGACGGGTTATCTAGTATCACAAATATTACAGAAAAATTGAAATGTAAAATATTTGAGTTACGATAGTATTCGAAAATATTTTTTAATCTGTGTTTTTGTATTTAAATGTTAAAATTATATTTGAATATTAAAATTATATGAAAACTCGTGAAGCCAAAACTTGATGCCATCCATTGACGATAACATCTCAGCTATAATTGATATTGTACGTCATATTTTGGAAGGTTTAAGCATTCAACACGCTTTTTATTGAAATTTATGATTTATCATGGGCGATTGATAAATAAACGATATTCATTTATCATTTATGTTAACAAATGAGAGAAATAATGTTTCATAATAAAATTACATTTAAAATGTTAGGTGTCCAAATTTAGTGCGTGCGTTTACCAGTGGTTCTTCAAATACTTAATAATAACAAGCCCACGTCTGCCTTACTAGGAGTATCTAAATCTCAAGGAAGACATTGTAAATTATCATTAATTAATCATGTAAAATAAATACTACATAACAAATACTGAATTTGAGAAATGGCTATATGATTTTGATTGTCTGATTTTACATGACATCAGCATCTTACAATGGAGGTTTTAATAAATGATTTTATTCGGAGTTCAAGAAGGTATGTATAATTCAATTCATTCCGTTATAAAATTTTTGTTACAACGACCATGTCAGACTTTAAACGCTTAATTCTCAGTTTAAGACATATATTTTCAATGAATGTAAATGAATTGAGGTTTTGTAAGATTTAGTAAAACACATCAGGTACGCCCTAGCTCTCCTGCTTCCCGCACAAGAGTGCGTGATGCGTTCAGTTATTAATTGGACAGGACGCCGAGTTATTAATTGTCTTCACAAATGATGTAACAAAAGTTTCAAGTTTGCATAATAATAAGTTTTCATGATCGAAGGTGGTGATGCGCTCAGTCTTCTAAAGAACGTCAAGTTATTAATTTTCTTCACAAATGATGTAACAAAAAATGTACGTTCGCGTAATAATAATTTTTCATCATCTTTTCTCGGTGGAAAATCGCCCTGATGAGTAAAAATCTTCCACCAATTAAAGTAATAAGTTTTTATCTATTTTCAAAATCCTTCAGGATGCATCTTCTTATTCTCGCACATCATCATAACAGACTAAATAAATATTATTTTATTACATTAAAACCCCGCCATTGTATGCAGCACGTTTTCTATAGGTAATTTTTTTACTTTTTAATAAATCTACATTTTTTTAATCCAAATGACTTCAATTGAAGACCGTCAACATTTTGATAAACGTAGTTTTCAATGGAATGAACTTAAAAATGAATATATTTGGGAATTTTCCTCTCTTTCCGAGATAGGTAAAATGTTCGAAAATATATGTAAAATGTTGTAAAAATATATTTAATGTCATACAGTAAGTAAGTCCTCTACTTGCAAACGTTCAACATGCGAACTTTCAAAGCTCGGAACACTTGTGTTCCAATTATTAAAATTTTCTTAAATAATTGCAAAATTCAAATTTTTACCGGAACTTTGGTTCGTGCCTCTGCTACCTGGCGGCGAGCAGGATCCACGTTTCCAGTAATATTTACACTCACGAACGGTCTTCTTTCACAAGTTATTCATCAAACAAATTACTGTGCGATTAATTTTGTTACTATGATCATTATTACAGTAAATACTGGATGCCTAAGCTAATTTTGTTACATCGAACAAATTCACCTCGGGAATGAGCCCTCGGAACGGAACTTATTCATATTGTAACGAGGCTAAAAAAGAATCACGCGCTTCTGTCGCAGTGACAGTTGTTTGAAGGATCTGGAATCACCTCCAACGTTCGAGTGATGTCTGCAACTTTTCAGGAAAATCTGGAATTTACGAGTACTTGCTAGAAAACACTGGAAACGTGGAAACAGCGATAATACTAGCGAAGGTGGCCGCGGGCGGCGGGTCAGTCCGGCCAAGCGAGCGGAGATTCGACAGCGATTCTAGAAAGTTCTTACGTGGCGATATAAACTGAAGCGAAATTTATAAGTGTGGAAATTGATGAAATATCGTAGTGAACAGAGAATAAAGTGTTAAAGCGAATATAAAGTATCTAGTACGATTGATAAATTTGCGAAATAGTTTAATTTAAGGAATAGCGTTACATTTAGTAGTGATAAATGACTTTGTACGTTAGTTTAATTAATTGATAGGTATTCAATAAATCCTGTATTAAATCCCAGCGCTTTCAATAATTCCTCCTGCAGCCACGACACGTGACAATATATAAAAGTCTGTACTGTACATATGCTTTTTTCTGACATATACTCTGGATAGGCACGTATGAGTTAATGACGTAGATAGGTTGAAATTATAATCCATGTACTAAATATAATATATTTTTCTATCCAGTGATGGTATATGAAGTGGATGCACATTGTCTTTATTGCCAGTACGTATAAACTGCCAGTGAACTAAACATTATATTAGAAGACATTTTATCGACTTCATGAGGTATGGAGATTTAATAAAAGGTGTTTGTATGTTATTATTATTATTTTTATTTATTTATTAGAGACACTAACAGGATAATAGGTACATGATACTCTGATAATAAAAATTATAGTGAAGACTATGCGCATTATCCCAATTACAAGTGTCTTCGGTATGCTCTAGTAACATGTATTTTTGCAATTAATTATATTTTACATGTACATTTATGTGTATTGTATATTTTGTGTTTGAATGTAGTGCGACTAGTATTTAATGAATGATTGCTTTAATGGATCTATAGGTTCATGTCATCGTTTAGAAAATGAATGTTGTGTATGAGTGAGTTTTTTAACGAAGATAAGGTGTCTGCAAGAATATCACCATCAATGTTAGGGCCAGCACAATACAAAATATATGTGCGACACAACCTTGTGTATTCTATATTTTCTAGAAGGTCAAGTATTCTCCCTTTTCTGCATATTGACAAAATACCGGACAAAAGGAGCCGGAGTTAATTCATTAAGTGTATTAAATTTTAATTAAGTTAATTCATTAAATTCAATTAAATGTATGGTGAAGGAGTGGTTTTAACGGAAATATTAAGAAGAAAAATTAAAAATTTAAAGAGTTGGTAAATATGATATTATCCAGAAAATTAATTGTCAGAGTTGAAATAAGTGGTTCTGTCACTCAGATACAGATACAGTAACAAAACTCAGGTAGAATAATATAAAATTAAACTCAAGTAGATTAAACGTAATTTTATAAACATGCGTTTTATGAATAATCTTTACAAAGTTTACTCCGATTCCATCAATAATAATACATTTTTATATTTTAATGGAGATTGATAAATGCTGTATTTTCTATAATTTTTCAGTATTTTATCCAGGAATTCAAAGTATTGCGACTTACCATCGAAACAAGTAGGCGCTTACTTGTATACTACCAAATTTTTGAGTTTTTTTTTTTCAATATTTTTTCTCCGGTAAGGAGATGTATGAAAACTACAGATAATCGTGTATTAACTAATGTCGATAGGTTGACGTCATCGACAGTCCCACGACACACATTACAAGCTTTTTTGCGAATCAGTAGCTACAGCGTGCGAATGAATGGATTCTCGCGTTATAAGACGCTTAAAAATAAATATTTATCTGAAATAACGATAGTTTACGAGCGTACGACATGCAACCCCGTCAAATGTCTTCTATCACTTGATAGAAAGCGCCTATCCCAACATTACGTAATTTTAAATTTTAACACGAGATGTGTTACGAATATTCTGTCTGACGTATTAAAAGCAGCTGTAAACACTTCCCAGTGGTGTAACGTGGCTGGCTCGCGTGTTCATTGAATAACAATAGAATTCACACGCCTGTACCTATACAATATAAAATAACGCTTTTGCTTAGAAAGCAAATCAAGTTAAGTTTGGCAACTGCCTGCGGTAAAAAGTGAAAATGGCGCCTCGATTTACGCGCGTTGCCTGCGTTCGGGAATACAATAATGCTCCCTCTCGTGTGGCAGAGCGCTCCACAATTCTCATAAATGAACGGCAGTGATTATTTTTATTTATTTTATATTATATTTTAATATACAGATTATCAACAGTGAATAGTACCCATCTCTTACCCAGTACTGCTTTATGAGCAAAAGCTCCCATATTGGTCCTTTTCATTCTCGTAGCCTGATTGACATTTTTTTAAATAAAACCCTCTGTCAGTTCTTTGAAACAACGCGAGCCGGCTCGGCTGCTTATTAATACATGTCACAAGCAGAATGTCCCAGAAAACTCTACCCATATTTAAAAACTCTTTATGAAAATTAGGTACACTATAAAAATTATAAATAAATTTAAAGAGTGTTAAAAATTTAAGACCCTGATAGATAATCACTGGACACAAACTTTAGCAAGATCACTAGACTGTAAATCACACTACTTGTCTCTTGTTTCACTTTATTCGCCCGTTGCCTATCTAATTAACAGTTCGCTATCAAAATGTATCAATTCATTGACTATTCACCAGGATTTATCGTTTCCACTAGCTAGCCGCGACGTTATTTGTAAAGATCCGATTTGTGTAACTACTAAAATACAATCACTATCGGAAACCCTCAATTATATACAGATCTTCTCGTTTATAAAATCTCATAACATTATGTAACACAGTTCCTTTTTTGTGTTTGAGAAATTAGATACACTGTAGATTAAAAAATTAAAAGTTAATGTTACAAATTAAATATCGAGATCTAAAATTACCGCACGAGCATAGACGGCATAGGTTCCAAGTTCAACAAAGCCTTTCACGTGAGAAGGAACAGTCCAATAACGCAATATTGAGAAGAATCAATCACTAATAGCAAAACTTGTCATCGTCTTCTTCAATGGCGCTACAGCCCAAATTGAGCTATAGATAATTCTGCCAATTGTTCAATTCATCAGAAAAAGATTCTGTGTATACTTCTTCACATTAAAAATGTCCTTAGGTTTTCACGGCCGTTCAGAATCTTCTGTGTATAGTTTTCTGGGATATTCTGCCGTGTATATGTGACCTCTCTGGCCAGAGAGGTCACATATACACGGCAGAATATCCCAGAAAACTATACACAGAAGATTCTTCACATTATTTCCTCGACCTTTATCTTCCAATCTGTCTTTTTCCTCTAGATTTACAAACATAAAGTATCCTTTTTGAATTCGTGAATCATGCACCCGTTGCAGGTGTTCCTTCCATTTCAGTCGGAGTATTTTTATGTGCATTGAGAGTCTGGCCTCTTTGTGCCGACTATAAAGTTCTTCATTGTATGTTTGTCATCCGATTCTTCACACTTCTTCACCATTTACGGGTTCTTAGATGTGCCGCAAGATTTTTCGTTTGAAGTTATTCTACTTAGAATTCTTGATTTGACCACTGCATACATTGGTGAATTCAACTTTACAAGTACACAATTCACGACCTTAGAAGCACATTTAAAAAAAACTTGTAGGTATTTATATATTGTGAGAAACCAGAGCAACATAATAGACAAAAATCTTCGAACTAATGAATCAATCAGGCTTTAACAATCTTACTAATGGAATGAATGGTGTTAACTGCTTGTTGTAATGTTAATACATATTTTCAACATTCAGAACAAAATCTCACGATGTCACGGGGTCATCTAATTTCACATTATTATATTTTGTAATCGCAAACAAATTGTATTTTTTTCACAATCAATATAATAATTCTTCGACTTTTGCAGTATTCAAATGGTTATTATAAGGTTGATGTATATTTAATTACGTTTTTTTTAAATTACATTGTAAATTATGTTGCAACAAAAATGAAAGCAAATTTAATAAATAAGATGAATTCAGCGAATATCTAGAAATATTAATTAATCCAGGAAACTAATGATGATTTTTCTTGGCTTACTTATTTAAACGTACCTATAACATTAAAATCTTGTAAACTTGTATAATTAAATTACAAATTTTACTTTTATATTGTATATTAACATTATTTAATTATTTATTAAGGGATTTTTATATCTTACAGACTTACAACAATGGACTACGTTGTGTAAAAAGTTAGCTATTTATAAAATATAAAAACATTTTTAACTATCTTTGAGATATACGATACTTTTATGATACTCTAATGTTTTACAGAAGATAGGTCACTAGTTTATTTATTTATTTATTTAAAAAAACTATATATATTAGGACATTGTTGTTTACATTATACGTTCATAATATAGGCAAAAATTTACCTGTAAGTATTTTTGAGTAGTTCTATTACTCTCTGTACATTATATTAGAGCCTTAAAATTCACTTATTCGGGATGTCGCATCTGTAAAGCGCCCTTGAAGCGTCTTTCACGCAAAAACGGCGCTATATAAATCATCATAAACATAAACATATTTAATAATATATGCGCGAGTGTATTGACACTATATCAATCGCATATGTTATCATTTACATTATACGTATATGAGATAGCTTTTTAAATACATTCTTTTAGTTTACTTACAGTTTTATAAATGCTCTTACGGTATGATTACCTTTGCATAGACATACACAATAGTATAACGAGTCACAAGCGATTACAGCTAATGTAATGCATGATAACATAGCAATTTATTGAAGTAGGTAATAAACCTATTCAAATATACGCTCTTAATGTATGAGTAAATGATTGGTTCAAGTTTTGTTGAAAGGGAATTTAATTATTTGAAACAACTCTTGGCTGTTGTAGCCTCCGTGTACACATCGTGTCTCAGATATTCGCCGTATGGTGTCTCGTGTCACTCTTGTTGTACGTCAAACGTCACGTGTCACTCCATTGACCATTTAATCTGCGTAGCAGCGATTAAAACTAATTAAATGTTTATTAATTAGTTTTAATTTAACGCCTTCTGTTTGTCTAAGGTTTCAGAATAAATATTTATAGGTACTGTGTGTACATTTTGAGTTATCTTCTTATCATCATTATCTTATCAAGAACTAACATTTTAGTCCTTGATAAGATTAACACGCATGTGCTAAATATTGGTGAAAATTGGTTGTATTGTATAGTGTTGTGAACGTAGTAGTGTAGTGTTAGTCCTGACGAAGAGACGAGTTCGTCTCGAAACCGGTAGACCTAAAATCTGGTTGTGGTTTTTATTAATTTAACTAACATTCTGTTAATTAAATACTTTTCTACGAAAAAAAATAGTAATTCCATCTTATTTTGCGAGCTACAGGCGATTTTGTAAATAATTTGTGACAGAGGACTGTTTTATTACCCAAAGAAGTATTTTATCTCTGATTTTTTTATTTATTTAGCTGTTAGTCGTGTTCATTTCTGTCAGCGCGTTGGCCAAACACGCCGCAGAATGCACGCTCCGAGGTGCTGGAAGCTTGAGACACCACCTCGACACAATCTGAATTAATAATTAACACCCGGGGTAGCGGAGTGGATGACGTCACTCCAGCCCGCAGCGGCATGACTGCGACTGGGTTGCGATGGTTTACACAATTTTTCGCGCCAGCTTGGTGTCGTAAAATAAACGAATATTATTCGTGACTCTCACGGCTCTCCGCCAAACGCAATCATTCCCACAATGTGTATAATAATGGATCCCGTGGCAACTGACAACGGTGGTATTTCCTCAATAAGAAGTTGTTGTCGGTGATACTATTAGCATACCCCGCTGCACGAGAACGATACCTACCAAGTATTTTTATCACCTACAGTGAAATTAACCTAAATTAATTTTAAAAAAATAAACAAACTAACCCATAATAACCAAGTTTTTATTATACTCCCTTTCTTTGTAAAATATAACAACAATTAAAGACGAATTAAAACATATAACATGACACTAAACTTACAGCAATTTAATATATTTCTAAAATGTCAGATGTTTTGAGCTTTGATAAGACACTTCATGCTTTGAAGATTAAATTCTAAAATATTTGTCAGTCAATTTAGATTTTCGACATTCGTATTGAAGTACCTATTATGCATACCGACGGAGTACCTAATTCAAATTTAGAAAATATTCCGCGACGTTATCGGGCCGCCGTAATCAAACTTATCTAATCATTCCAATTTGAAAAAACCAATAAAATTTCTAAAAATCCTAAATTATGCTATAATTATTATTTTTTTTAACGAAAATTTGATAGATCTTCTTGATCGTCGCCACGAGTCTACTTGCCAAGTTTCAGCTCGACTGGATCACAGGAAAAGGGTCAAAAATCGATCCAAAGTTTTTGTTGACGGCAAGCAAGCAGACGCCTCGAGTTAATATAAAGGGAGTAAAAAGCGATGTTTTTGTATATATTTCTGGTTCAAACATGTAACATACTTACTTACTTACTAACCATCACGCCATTTCCCCGTGGGGGTAGGCAGAGAGGATAGAGCGCCACACTCTTTTCTGTCCTGACATACAACTCTCGCCTCGTCCACATTTACACATCTTCGCATGCAAGCTCACCGGTTGTCGAGGCTTCTAACAGGACCATCATCCAGTATCTGGTTAATCTGGTCATGCCACGTCTTCCGCGGTCGCCCTCTCTGGCGCCATCAACACTTGTGGCTCTAAGTCGTCCGTAGAAAATTATAGACCTGTAGCTGTTCTCTCTGCCCCAGCTAAGGTATTTGAAATCATAATAAGTAGAACCGTCGCTTCCCGAGTAGAGCCATTTATAATTGATGAACAACATGGATTTAGGAAAGGCCGCTCGGTTGAGACAAATCTGATGGTCTTCACGAATTACGTCACGGAAGCTCTGGACGCGGGACATCAGGTAGACTGTTTATATAATGACTTCGCCAAAGCCTTTGATAGAGTCAACCATGATGTCTTATTGAAAAGGTTATATGAGATTAGTTTCTCGGATGGTATGCTAAAATTAATGGCGAGCTACCTCCAAAATAGGAACCAATACGTCTCCTACAGCCTATTCGCGTCAGAGTGCTTCTTTACCTTCTCGGGTGTCCCAAAAGGATCTAACCTGGGTCCATTGTTGTTTTCGATTTTTATTAATAATATAAAAAATGTAATCTTAAACTCGCGCTTTCTGTTATTTGCGAATGACTTAAAGCTTTTCTTAAAGGTATCAACTTTGGGCGATTTTCGTCTTCTCTAAGCAGATATATCAAATATATGTGAATGGGGAAGACGAAGTAAACTTTTGTTTAATGTTTCCAAGTGTTCGGTTACATCCTTCACTAGGGCCCAAAAAACTCTATTTTATCGCTACAAAATGAACGACCAAAATCTGACAAGAACATCAAATGTTAAAGATCTAGGTGTTAGATTTGTAAGCAACCTAACATTTCACGATCACATAGAGACGATCAGTGGTAATGCTTTGAGAATGTTAGGATTTGTTCTGCGTACTGCCAGGGTTTTCGAGAATACCCGCGTACTCAGAACTCTTTACAACTCCTTGGTGCGGAGTAGACTCGAGAGTGGCTCGATGATCTGGGGGCCACATGAGGGCAAGTACTCTCTTATGGTTGAGAAAGTCCAAAAGAAGTTTCTGAGATATCTCTACATGAGAGAGTACGGGCATTATCCTTGGCTTTACCCAACCGAGTTTCTCCAGGGTATGCTTGGCTACAATAGTTTAGAGACTAGAAGGAATGTGTATTTGATTACACATTTTTATCGATTGTTGCGCGGTATGATCGATAATCCTGAAATTATGCAGAGTATTGGTTTGTATGTTCCTGATAATTACACTAGACATCGTCAGCATAGATTGTTTCACATTCCAATATACAGGACCAACCTGCCGATGGTTATGCCTGTTGGAAGAGCCACAGCTATGCTGAACAAAATCGCTTTGGGTATTGATATATTCCATGTGTCTGAGGGGGTTTTCCGAAGCGGGATTCTCCTACACCTTTGACCAGATTTTATGTTATTTTTAATTTATTAAATATTTTTATTTTTGATATATACTTCCTAATATGTATGCCTTAAACATTTTGTTTGTCATGTACATATTATCATTAAATAATTTGAATTGAATTGAATATACATCTTTTTTACCATTCTTTCCTCGTTCATTTGCTCAACATGCCAAAACCATCTGAGTGACTTTTTTTTAATTCTATTGATTATGCTAAGATCAGCTTTACATTCATTCCTAATATCTCCGTTCTTTACTCTATCATAAATGGATTTGCCACACATACGTCTAAGGGATTTCATCTCCACTGCGTTCAAGTGTTTCATTGGTTAAGTAGGATTATATGTGGGGTATATAAACAGTGGCAACAATATTAAAAAAATACAATTCAGAAAATAGATACCAGGTTATATAAAAAATAAATAGATTTATCCTAGTGTCACCTAGCGTGTGTTATTAAAAAAAATTAGGATTCATTGCAGTATAACATTTATATCTTAACTATTTGAAAATAAAATAATATGTAGATACATGTATCATTTCCTATAGACTATATACCAAAATACCACAATTTTTTGATAATCAAAGAAGATTATTACATGGTAAATATATTAGAATGCAAATGTGCCGGGTTAGTATTGCGGTGTTGATCTATTTTTTCATTAGATAATAATTTTATCTGTATTCCTTTTCAATTGATTCATCTCAGATGTTTTAATATATTAATGCGCTGACTTTCTCTATTGCGTCTAAACAAAGATGTCACGCATTGTTCAAATACAACATGTTAAAAGAAGAAACTTTCTAAACAATTATTGCGCGGTAAGAATAAACGTTTTCCGTAATTTGCCAACATTTCTTATTAAGATTCCTTAAACTTTTTATCTCGGCTTTTAAAAAATTTACGGTACATACCTATACGATCTCTTGTCTCGGGGAAACGAGTTAAAAATCAGTCATTCTACTATCATACAAAATATAATAGACATAGTGTTTAAATTACTGGATTTTCTCCCCAGTGAAAATCCAGTGTTCTTAGAACATACTTACATATAAAAATATTGTTGAAATATATACTGATATATGAAAGGAGTTAAATTTTTTTTAAATATTGATTTTCAGGCGTATTCTAGTAGATATGTTAAATAATTCGGAAGAATATCATATACAGGTTATAACAGCTAGTCCACAATACTTTAAGCGTGGATTCCTGCCTTGATTATGAGTGGAAAATGTTCAAGCAACCATGACCTAATAGAGGGTTCGGTACAGTTAAATGTTATGTTGATAAATCAGCATTTATTAGTTACCCGACTTTATAATAGCTCACATTTTTTTTACCTTGCAGAAATATACCAGGGAAACACATAGAATTATTAACCTTCATAGGGGCTTCAAAAGTACTAACGGTACCGTCCCTCGGGTCAGATTTGACCGAGTAGTATAATTATAGGGAAAAATGGATCAAAACTTCTTAGTTTTGCCTTTTTATTTTTAATTACGTCTATCTTATATATTTATAACCATCGTTATATAAAATATAATATCAAATTGAAGTATTTACTACGTAAACGCAATCAATTAGAAAGAAAATAATTAGAAAACAAATTAATCCTTATTACATGTGCATAAAACCATTGTATTAGAATGTTGTTTACGTTTTTTTTTAAATATCAAACAGATCATAGGTGTTTTATTATCAGTTTTTGCACATAATTGACAACGACTTCTTTTCGGGGCCTTTTTAGCAGAACCAGTAGTATTTTCTTCGTTTTGAGTGAAGTTGAAGGAGTTTCGTGTTCACGTATTTTTTTGCAATTTCTCATGAGAAAGTGATCTCTAATGAGAGAAAAAGTGTCCTCGGTAATGTTTACCTGGACTTTATATAGGTTGTAACCAGCTACATAACTAGGTTTTCCAAATTATGTCGCCGTTTTGCTAGATACCCTTCCATCCATCTATCATTAGCAGCGGTGAATAATACAAAAGCGTTGTATGCTGATACATCCACCATGTCGCTGAACACTACTTGAGGCCATCTGTTTGTCTTTCTTTTGCAGGTAGGTATAGCAGGAGACCGCTTTGTCCAGGATATCTACGCCACCTTTTTACTTATTGTAGTCTAATATTAATATTACAGCTCCAAAAATAGGTCTTCCTTTTTACTATCCCATAAACTTTCGGTGCTTTCATTATTTGAGCGAAATACACCAGCCATTAATAATAGTCAAATGAATGCGAATATATCGTTACTATCAATATTATACCAATCATCAGCAAAAACACGCTTACCCTCCAAATTAGTATATTTCAAAATAGTATGTATCAAAGGAGGAGGAAAAAATAGATGAAAACTCGATATTTCCTCTGTGGTAATTCTTGAACAAGAGTAACGTGTCAAACCTGGCATCAAGGTAATGATGCTTTCTCTGGATGAGTAAATGGTTCCTTGGAGTATTTTATTCGTCCGTCTTTTGAAGTCATTGTTCAAACAGGCTGTACATCACTGTTATAACTATCACTGTCAGAGCTGTCAGAGGATTCAGCTTCCTCGACAAAATCTTCTGTTTCCGAATATGATTCTTGACCATCTGACACTTCTAACATAATTTCTATATCACTGTCTCTCATTTTTAGAGGCCCAAATTAGTTTTACAACCGAGAACTAAAGAATGCGTTGTTAGACTGAGAGAATAATATAATCAAAGACAGATTATCATACTGTTGTTTTTGTATCACTGGCAATGTAGGTAGAATTACAAAAATCACACGAACATGATACTATAAAAAAGTCGGAACTAATTACCTCAATTCTAACGAACGATAACCAGACAAGACGTTTTGTGCGTTAAAAATTAACTTGTTATTACCTGTGGGTCAAACTTGACCCGAAGGCCGTTAGAGTAAGTAATTTCGTACGCACAATAACATAAGTTTTAAAAAAAATATTAATTTGAAAATAAACTTAAGACAGCGATTAAATAAAAGTCATAAAATATTAATATTCGAAAACCGTTATTTTTCGAGAAAATTGCTCATTCATCCCAAAATGGGTCAAAATTGACCCGAGGACCTTATGAAGGTTAAATGGTAGAAAGCCTATAGGCCATTACTTGCATTACTAGGTATAAATCCCTTTTTTAAGGTAAGTTGCATTTTTTTAATAATATATAGGTATATATAATAACAAACAATTTCGTTGTCTGTCCATCTGTCCGTCTGTCTCGTCTGTCTGTTTGTTCCCGTGACTTCGTGCAACATTCGTAATTTCGTTCGAATTCACGGCTAAAAAACAAATTAAACGGCCGGAGATGGGACCAGAACCCCGGGCCAGCAAACCCAAAGGCGGCAACGATAGCGATGTTGCTATCGCCAAGCCTGCATTACCCGCCAAAAATACAGTACATATAGGTCTTTTCTAAGACGCGAACCATTTCATGTTCCGCCCAATCGCCAGTGTTTAGAAAAGTGCATTTAATATTTCCCCTGCCGCAGGGGAAATATAAAAAAATGTTCTTATATTTTGATAAAAGTTGTTATTACAATTTCACGGGTGTCGGCTATAAATAAGTAAATACTTATTCTTTAGGAACCGGCATGTAAAAGTACCTTCATTTTTGACGGGTTACAGCTATACAGTTCTTATTAAATTATTCTAAACACACATATTTAATTTTCACAATAATAAACTCGTAAGCATTTTTTCACTTAATTTTTGTTGGTTTCATTTTTGATCATATTGGGAAGATTTTTGAACAGGTACGGAATTTTTGTACTATTGTTCTGTCACCATAAAATTGTGATTTTATAATCGTGTATTTTTATATTTATAATTCCAAAATTCGTGTATCACTATTAAAAAGTCCACTTTGTTAAAGATTGGCAAATTGCAACATAATTTATTAGGGTTGTATCTACTTAATGCAAGGTTTTTTTGCGATTATTTTTAGAAATCTTATTTGTAGCTGTTTAATTTTATCGGAGTAGGATTAAAGTCAGTTAACGATTCGACCATTGCATAGTAAAGCCAGTATAGGGTGTGTTTGGAAACACAACATTTTAAATAATAAAATGTATAGAATCCTAGTCTCCATCCTTCCATTTTTTTGCCACTGTGCCTTGCGTTTACTACATAAATTTTTTGACAAAATTTTTGAGATATTTTCTACTAGTGCGCCGGCTGAAGATGAATTTATAATTTATAGAAATTTAAAAAAAAATACATTAATATGTTCACTCGTTTCTAATAATGATCATCCTTAGACTACCAAAATATATGGATATGAACTAAAGTAATATCTTCATACACAGCTTGATACCACGTAGCGTCAAAAATTAACTACGAGCTTGTAAATTTTTAACAATTATGAAAAGGTTAAACTAACAGTATAATAAATTATCCTAAAATAAATGCATTAACTGCAGTATAAATGTGTCGCGATATTAAATATACGCTAAATCTTCCGCTGCGATCCAAGCACCCCTCCTAAAGAATGGCTTTAATCCGTCTTTGTATAATTTTATATTCTGTGTGAACATTATACAATTTTATCACTACCTTCATTATCTACCTACTGTTATATTTTCATTCAATTGTTTTATCATAGAACGGTATTCTAACTTGTTGGTAGGTAGGGCTGGTAGCTGTGGGCAGGCTCCTAGTTATCTCATCACTGCACATAAAAAACCGAGAGCATCGATGTGCAGCAACGCGTTTAGTCGTGCAAACGGTGAGTGCGGTGGAGTTTAATGCACGGTGATTAATCGCGTATTACGAAACCGGTTTTATGGCAAAAAATACTCTCCTCGGGTCGTGAAGCTCGCCAACTTTACGCACGCACACCTCTAGGTAATTTTATTCTTATTACTCTGTTCAATCATTACATTTGTTTTCTAAGCATGGCTAAAATCCTAGTTGACTGGAAGTATTACAAAAAGTACGCAATTTGTACAATTACTTAGTAAAATAACATAAAATCTATTATTTTCCAATTCAATTTCTGAGAGCTCGCCACATTACTTATCTTCACAGGTAGTCCTCTAGTCATGAACACCAAGTTCTCTTGATTTTTTTCAACATTGTTACCCTATCTTCTTCGAAGAAGAAAAAAACGCAGTCCCATGCGGTTCTCACTACGAAAGATGCATTATTTGTACATCTTTCAGTTTAAGTGAATTTTAGTATACAAAGTTGACAATGCAATTACGTGATAAGACTTCGTTGACCTTGAAAACCGCGCACTATATTAATTGTGCGGTAATTTTAAATGTGGTACATATCATTTTCCATTTTCCCAAATTGTTATAAAATATTTTAACAGTAATCTTACTCATTTAATCTTAAACTTTTGTTTCGGGGTCTTTGAATACCTGTTGATAATCTGTTTAATAAACAATATCCGACTGATTGTATTTGACCATTCGGCGTTTGATATCTATACCAATATATGAAAAGGAAAAGTTTTTAAGCTTGGATGTAGGAGGAAATCTCCGAAACTACTCATCCGATTTCACGAATAGTCAGAATGGATTTTCAGGATAGACATAGGTTATATTTTATCCCGTTAAAATAAAAGTGCTTTTCATGGTGACCTATTTAACAACTAAAATCGACCAAAATATGGCCGATCGATGCGTTTTTTACGAACGCTGCCCTAACGGTAAGAGATATTTTAATATAATATAATATAATATAATAATTGGAGAAGTTGGAGAACTTTAAAAGTTTTATAAAAAAGTACGTAATTACATGTATCTGTATGTTAAGGTTAATAAACAAATTGATAAAATATGACTAAAAGTTACTAAAAATCTACGCGTGCGAAGCCGTGGGCACAGCTTGTCAATAATAAAAATAATTTTACATGACTATTTTAAGTTAAGAACAAATAAACGTAACACAGTAATGACTACGTATACTCGTAAGCTTAATGACTACTGCATATGTCACCAGACAGTACATACTGACACCTGTTCTGACACATCCCGTTTAATAATGGAGAGTAATCGAAGAAAGATAGTTAAAAGCGATATAAATTAATTATCATAAAATATTTTTACATAACACACTTAAGACAGAGTTATTATGTAATTAAAAATATCATCGCAAGTAAATTATTTAAAATCTATACCTATAAAACTCAATGCCTGTCTGCCTGTCTGTCTGTTTGTTCTGTATACAAATCCACACCGTTTGTCCGATTCGATTCAAATTTTGCATACTTATGCTTTTGGACCCGGCGGGTAACATGGGCAACATTTCCTCTGTAGTCTTTTACTCCTTCCCCTCCCCCTGACATATTTTCGATGCAAATCTGTTCCGTTTGACCGATCGGACTCAAAATTTGGAAACATATTCTTCAAGACTCGGCGGGTAACATTGGCGATATTTCCCCTCTATTCTTTTACCCCTTCCCCTCCTCCTGATATATTTTTGATACAAATCTGTACCGTTCGACCGATCGGACTCAAAATTTGGAAACTTATTCTTCAGGACTCGGCGGGTATCGTTGGTGACATTTTCTTTCTTTCTTGACAACAGTGTATGTTCCTTTTTTCTCGGGATTTGTTTTTCGGTGTAGCGTCGCGCCCGATCACAAAGAAGGTCCGTTCGATAACGAATGCAAATAAGGCAATTATTACCATACTTTTGAGTTGTCAAGATTTCACGCTTGTAACGTATCTACAGTTTATAATATCACTGATTACGATACGAAATCTCAAGTAGAAAACCAGGCCTTGAGAAGGCCAAAATCCTCGATAATTCCATGTTTTAAATAATAAATACTAATACCTAATATTTTTAAGGGTATGTTTTTCCCCGACAGATAAAAGAACTTGATAATTATTTATTCTGTTAACGAGATGATTTTTCTACTTCGGAGACGTCAGAGCTTTTTTGCATTGTTTTGATATGTCCTGTGTAAGTGTGGCTTTTAATTACTTAAATGAATGAAATAGAATGTTCACAAATCTTTGCAGAAGTCACAAGAAAAGGATATATTTAGAAGAGATGAGTTTTTCTCGCCGGAGAAACGTAGAAAACTCGAAGTGATAAAAAGAAAGAGACTGGGGTAGCGATAATTTTGCTTTTCTGCGTTCATATCTACAGCATAATCATTTTTTGTTGAAAAATATTAGAGTAAAATATGGACAACTGCTAGATATGTATAAATATACATATCTAAAAAGTAATATGTGTTCATATCTGCAACAAATTCATTTTTTGTTGAAAAATTATTATTAGAATAAAATATGGACAACTGCTAAATATGTATAAATATACATAAACCCATGTCAGGACTTCGCTTACACAATATCATATTGCACCTGCCAAATGCATCAATGCACAATGTGTTTTAACGACATTTGGATGGACCAGTTGTGCAACATTAAAAATAAACCACGCAGGATCAAATCCAAAAAGTGTCATTAGGATAAGAATAAAGTTATAATCTACATATTTATTTAAATCATTTCAAACGTGCAGGTATTATTTTTCTTTCGTTTTGGATATTTTTCATTGTAGAAAAATGCGCATTGTTTTTTTTATCTGGGAATAAATTTCAAATTTAACTGTAAATAGTTGCGGATATTTTATAGAAACCGTATGTTTTTCAGAGAAACAATTCTCGAGGTTTCTTTAATGCTTATTCAACGTCATCAGGAGGACGACCTTTGCCCGTGGAAGTTGAGGTCGGACTGATTACTGCTTTCGCGGGCGTAAATTGTATGCACTTTTTTGTGGAGTGTTCGCTTCTTCTACAATAGAGGTTGCCAGTGTGCAATATGTAGTAGTTACGTCGGTGGACTTTACTGCGACGTCTCTCAAGGGTTTTATCAATGTCGTAAGAACAGGGCGCCAAATACTTGTTAGTTTGTAACTGTCATCTCTATTGAAATTTGGATGTTTGTATATTTCAATGGACTCCCTCACTAATCCGGGTATAAGGTGGCGGTTCTGTTGGTAAGATTTTTGCCTTGTCAAATCTGATGAAGTGACAGAGATTCCCTTTGGATGCATGTTCGCAGACTGCCGATATTTGGAGTTGTTGTTTTTAATTGCTCCAATATGTTCCTTCAATCGTGTAGGGATATTGCGTTTGGTTTGTCCTATGTAGAACGATCCACACTCTATACACCTGGAGACTCGAACGGTGTATTATCTTTTACACTGACCTTTTACACTAACCTAACCTAACCTAACCTAACCTAACCTAACCTAACATACGTGAGATCGAACTATGGGGGTTGAAAACTGTTTTTATATTTAATTTCAACAACACCCGGCTGATTTTGTCAGTAAGACCTCTGATGTAAGGTAAGTATGCTTTATTTCTTAGAACTTGGAAATGTTCCGATAATTTTTTAAATGCATTTACCTACTCTTAACAATTTTTTAGCTGCCAGAATGAGACTTTATATTAATAAAAGACAACATTACAGTCAGGAGGTAAATAAATAAACATTATTGTATAGCTCGAGAACACTAAGTTGTTGGTGATGTAGACAATTTAGAATAAAAACATTTATTCTGAAGGCCATAGCTGATAATACATTAAAAACCCCACTAATATCATGTACAGCAGAGGCGTGCAGTCAGTACTTCGAAATAAGCTGTTCCCTAGCGTAATCTCTACGAAATAAATCGAAATGCTTAATATTCCCTTCACGTTTATTATTATATATTATTATTCATATTTTTATATGGCACAAGCTGTAAACTGTCAAAAATGACGTACTATTTCATGTAGGTTCGTAAAGAAAAAGTATGCAAAATTTGGGTCAGTTTGTCAAACGGTGTAGATTTTTATGGAAAATGTATCGGGGAGAAAGGTGGGGTTAAGGAGGAGGTCCTAAGAAATAAGTATTTATTTATTTATAAAAGAATAATAATGAAAATAAAATAAAAATTAAATATAAATACAGGATGTACCAGAGCTAGTAGCAGAAACTTAGCCGGTAGATTTCCTCCTATGTTGCGAGTCTAAAATGTTCAAGCAACCATGACCTAATATCAATAGTTATGGAGATATGCAATATCAAAATTAGCATTTTTTTTCAATACTTCTGATTTTTTTTTTGCAAAAAGTTGAACTTACAGTAACTTATGTAGATTATGAAATATTCATTCCCTTTAATACAAGTCGAATAAAATGATACAAACTTTGCGAAAATTTAAAAAAGATTTTTTACAAGATTTTTATCTTTTTATTTAAGTTGTATCAAAACAAATTAATTTTTCATAATCGATATAATTTATTGTAATGATAGTTTCTAACTTATTTTTTGCAAAAGTTTTGCAAAAAATAAGTCATAAATATTGAAAAAAAATGCAATATTTGATACCGCACATCTCCATAAATATTGATAAATAAAAAATTAACAAAATTGAAAAAGAAGTTACAGACGTTACAGAAAGCTACGGACAGACAGACAGACAACGAAATTACCTAAATTATTATTGGGATTGCTTTTTTTCCAAAAAAAATATTTTTGTGTAAAACTAATGTACTTCACGTTTCAATGTAGGTACTGACTGCACACGCCTGATGAACAACATCAACGATTACATTTTTCCATCACATAAGTCAGTCACTCATTTATCACAAACCTGTACGGGTATACTTTTTTGCTCAGGGTACAGACATCCTATTAATAATATCTACGTCTGTTCCCTGAGTTTTTAAAACCGCAAAAAATCCATAAATTGCATTAAATACAATTATTGAGATTGCTGATAATTAATAATTAATACTGTATATAGTATCGACAACATGTTATCGCAGGAAATTAACCTCATTTCTAATGCATTTTTCTTCCTTAACCACATCCCTCTTTCCGCTCAGCTGTTTATACTGTACGTGCAATAAACAAATGAATAATAATTATAACTGGTAATGTCACACGAATTAAAGAACAAATAATGGCAATGGACTAAAAAACTTCTCAACCTTACCTAATACAGAAAAGTACACGGTTATGCACTGTGATATCGTTCTTGTGCCTAAAAAGATCTCTGTCAAGAATTCTCGGTTTTTGAATAAAACTCCCGAATGTTCTTATAGGTTTATCGCGTTACGAACAGAATAAAATAATATTATGCGACAAAATAATATAGTGGCGGTTCCTTTTAGCGGTCTTAGCTCTCCCAGTCCACGCATTCGAAAGGTTCGCATGCGGCACCGCGTGACCTCTTATCATCTCTCTCATACATGTCCCTTTGTGCACAGACAGACGTCACATCCAGATACATTACATGCACGTTGGTAGAAAAAAATCTCAACAATCTTATGATTTGGAGCAAACATAACTAAAACAACATAAACAAGAAGATCTTGGTGTAACAGTATTATGTGACTTAAAATGAACTGGAAATGATGTAATAATTGCCATTACAAAGAAAGCTAACACAATTTAGTACCTCATCAAAAACAATAGACTTTACACGAGATAAATAATAGCCATTATGAGAACGTACAAAGAAAAGCTACTGAATTTGTTAAATGCCCCAAGAAGAAATACTATAAAGAAATATTACGAAAACTAAAATTGCTTACATTGAGACAGAGACGTAAACAAGGTGATCTGATTAAAACGAACAAGATTCTAACCAACAAGTATAACTACCTAGAATTGACAAACATAATCCACGTTATCGCCGATAATATCTGAGGTCAGCTGTAACTGAAACATATATTCGACAAATCCAAGGAAGAACTTTTAACCAATCCATGTGGTTGATGGCTGAAATAAGCATCCAAGTAATGTCGTTGAAGCAACCACAGTGGATACCTTCAAAATAGACTAGACAAGTTTTTGAAAACAGCTCGATGATTATACCTATTTATATATACTTTTTTCTTTTTTATCAATTATAGTGGATCTGTTTGTTTTTTTTCTTTTTATGTATATTTTTATTGTTAAACTTAGCTAGTGCTTTTAAGTGAAAGAATTGTTTTGAAATTGTGTATTTTTAAAAATGCCATTGCAGAAAACTTGTGGTATCATCAGTCAGCAAGCAGCCCACCCACAAACAAACAAAATACAAATAAAAATTAGTTTGTTACACGAAAAAGAAATTACATATTTTATTAAGAAAAAAAATTAATATTGTTCTCAATATTAAAAAACCCAAACAGATATCATGTAATAAACATGATTATGATGGCAATATTTAAGTTTTTTATACTGTCATTATAAAAAACAACAGATTTAGAAAATACATTTAAAAGAAACGTAAATTCGGCCCTCGTAATCCATCAGGCGAGGCACTGACACTGATATTTTTGTGATGTGTTTCGCTAATTGTAATTAAGTAATTGCAATCCATATGCTGTTATGTTAAAAAAGAAAATATTATTTTGCACACATGATATGACAATGGTTTTATGCCGGTTGACAATTTCTTCCAATCAAACACACAATCTAGTGGAACAGTTGAAATAGTTTTCCAATATACAATCAAACATAATAATTTCGTTGTCTGTCCGTCCGTTAATCTGTCGGTATATCCGTCCCCGTAACTTCGTGTAACGTCCGTAATTTCGTTCGAATCCATGACTCAAAAAACAAATTAAATACCCGGAGATGGGGCTTGAACCCCGGGCCAGCAAACCCGAAGGCGATTAGTTGTTCGATAGCGATAGCGGTTTAACCGATAGCGGTTCGTTGCCCCCATCTCCAGCCGTTTAATTTGGTTTTTTAGTCATGGATTCGAACAAAATTACGGATGGACAGACAAACAGACAGACAGATGGACGGACAGACAACGAAATTATTATGTTTGATTGATATAAAACTTTTTTTAATAATATCCGTTTGGCGAATTATTCCTACAATTTATAAACTCAAAGTCTATTATTTGTTATTAAATTGTCATTGTTAATAAACTTACATATTAGAGTAAAAATCTGAAAATTTAAACGTACAATTAATTTATCTACGAAAATGTAAATTACATACACTTCTTACGATACCTGGAACATAGTTAGATAGAATTAAATAAACTAAAATACGCTACCAATATATTTAAGCATAGTTTCATGAAAGAATGTCATGTTGAAGCCATGTAATATATTAGAGAATATGTCCTACTCATTTTTCATGCCACTCAATACCTCATGACACCGACTCGACAGCACTAAATGATCTTCTTAGGAGTGGCAGAGATGACGAGTGTTTTTACGAATAACCCAGTAATATTTTATTTAAAATTTATGTTTGTTAACAAATACTTTTTGCCATTTTTATAAAATTATGGCGGCACATTGCAAAAAAAGGATTCACACATCAACAAAAAAATCTATTTAAGAAAATGTTATTTATGTTTATTTATTTATTTATTTTTTTATTTTGGGAATCTCAACAGTATACAATTTATTATAATAATACATAACGTATTGGGTAATTCGTAGACCAATTATAGAGATCCACGGCATACAATGTTAAATCAAGCAATAAAGAGAACATATATTAAATAGAGGGATAGGAGTGGGAGTTAGAGGGGGAAGTGGAGTGAGGTGTATGGGTTTGTGGCTGAGTGGAGTGCGTATGTATTCTGTGCGTGACGTTGTATACAGATATGGGGATATGTGTAAAGAGTGATGAGAGTTTGGCTGTGGTGTGTGTATGATGATGGTCGGTCTCAGTTAATCCGGTGAAGATATAATAATATAATATACGCGGTTAAAATACGATTTTTAAGAGCTAAGATGTTGGTATTAAATATATCAATGTCATTGAAGTGGTCATTATTATATAACCACTAAAAAATACTTTTTTGTCAACCGGTTTCGAGACGTAACCCGTCTCTTTGTCAGGACAACAACTACACTAGTATGTAAATATCACTACACACCACACCATGACAAAAAAAGAATTTTTAGTAGTTATGCACCAACATAAAAATGTTCTGTTAAAATGTCTGACCACAAAGTTAATGCTTTAAATATTAAAAATTTTAATAATAAAATCTGTTTAGTTTATTTATTTATACGGTCTTTGTGCATGGGAGAAATATTGATTTTCAAAAAGAATATTAATATTTATTATAGTTTTATCTCATTAATCGAAAATAAAATTTATTTAAAAAAAAAAAGAAAATTTGACAAACTTAACTTACAGAAGGTTAATAGGTCTTCGAACTGTTAAAGTACGTGTACCTTTGATCACCTCTGTATATATACGAATTTCCATTTAATAATAAACACACAGGACTAAACCAAGCGTGCAAAATATACAAAATACATATATATATATATATATATATATTATATATTATATATTAGATATATATATTCGAGATTGTATATGTATTATAAAGTAAAGAGCTCATTTAAAAGCGAATACTTTGTGACCTAATGAGGAAAATTTAATAATAATGATGCATAAATAAGCCATTTTATTTAAACGGCGTGCACGATTCGTTCAATTTACGATGTTCCACATTTGCAACTATGATCTATATGCTAATAAGCGGTCCCCTCGGATATTACAAATCTAATTTTGTGCGTCACGGTAGTTCTTTGAGAATCTAATAATGTACAAAAACACCGCCTTGACATATGAATTAAGAATATACATTGATTTATAGAAAAAACACTATGAATAAAAAAAGGTTGAAATTTTGGTCTTTTGTCTAGAAAATTTGGGAGTCAATGTACATCGATCACTGGCATGCACTAGGCATGGTTTTTTGCTACTTAAATCAATTCCATAAAAGTTTTTTTTTTTAGAGTACGAAAGTAAAATCCATCTGAACTAGAGACACTTCACTTGAGAAGAACTACATTTCAAAAAATATTATGATAATAAAAAACGTATAACTTTTATAAAAAAATGACCAAAAAGTAGAAAATATATAAATATATGGCCAGAGAAGTCACATATACACGGCAGAATATCCCTGAAAACTATACACAGAAGAAAATATATAGTTTGATAGCCACAATATCGATCACACTGTATACGTATGTCAATAACATTAAAAGCGCGGTGCGCCATTGAACCGGTCTCCTCTTCTTGAACAACGATTTAATTAAATTATCACTCAAACATTGATTCATAAATAAAATAAATAAACGTCGAACATCTTCACTTTTAGTGTAATCGTACTTTTAGTGTAAAACTGTTTTAAGCAAAACGCTTTTATCGTACTTTTAGTGTAAAACTGTTTTAAGCAGAACGCGCGTTATTCCTCCGTAAAACGATCCATTGCAACTAAATTTCCAAAAATCCTAATCTCGTGCGCTATTGTCCACGCACCCCTTTTGAAAAGTAAAAAAAATTCCCCAATCTATATCATACTCATAACATCGATACTGCTCCCTCACTAAAATAATTTGAACAGTTCTTTCTACTAACTTTTAGTTTTGATTAATGAGAGTTTATTTGTGTTTGTAAGAAACTTTGGTGGCCTCATTAATTTGCTGTTTTTTAAATGCAGTAATTTTTATTGAGTCGTTAGTTCCTTTTTTAATATCTAGTCTTCTTCAATCCACTATTTAACTTATTTCTTAGGTAATCTAAAGAGAGTCTCGAGTCGAAAATCTTTTAAAAATCTCATATGCAACATAAGCCATAGGAATTCATTCGAATCCACATTCATTCATACGACATTTCAAATTTTTGTGTCTAATATAGAGTTGTTAAAGAAGTAAAATTCCTTACGAACCATTTTTCTCATTAATTTTAATGCGGCGGCTTTATACGGAAAATCAATTTTATTCGTCGCTAAGCACGTTAATCGATGAACTGATGTAATGAAATATTTGTGACATTGTATTTTAATTATACCCTCGGCAATTGCGTGTGCGTATTTGTTACCGTAACAGTTATTACTCAATTGTGGGACAAAGTGTCCACGGCGAGCTACCGCGTATAAATACTAATCGTGCGACACCGCTTTACATAAATACCTGATGAAGTATCGGCTACACCTTGTAGACTGCATTTCAAGTAAGAACTCGATAAGCTAAGTGGATATGACAGCCTGCACCATGCACTTCTTTTTTTTCAAATATTAAATGATAATTACGCACCTACATGGAGCAGAAAAAATTGTAGAAGATAGACATATTTTATGCATACAAACATAACGCACCATGAGTATTTTAGTGTATTAAGTCAAACAATATTTTTTTTAGTTATTAATGCATTTTTATTCAGCATTCTTACTTAATTGCACGCTTGACGAATTAAAACAATCCGGACTAACCACAATTTACAACCCTAACGTAAAATACAAAATAAAACAGTGGATCCGAAACAAGGGGAGAGATAAAATAGGCACACTTACACAAACACACTAACACAATATAACCTCATATATATGATATATTTTCTATTTTGTTACTTTAAACAATTTTTATCTATTTACTATGTTTTGAACCTACACAATATTGTAAACTATGCCTGTCTCAACACAGATATTTCTAGTGAGACAGGCACAGTCCAAACAAAATTTGATACTTTAAATTCAATAGAAATAAATAAATAAAAAATAAAATAAATTCTTCGTTTTTAACGTTTTACTTGCTCATTTTTGTGTACCTCTATTGCCCGTTATTTGCCAAAATCCCCCGATCTCAAGTGTCATAATATCGAAAGTTTCTTACCTACTATAGTGTACATATAGTACAGAAAATATTTCAGGGTTGTTACTATTAGTAAGTCTGGTGGTGCTGGCTCTTAGACTATAACTGCAAACCCTTACCGGCAACTTAGCACATTGGTCTCATTAAAATGTACACGGAGAAGTATTGCTAAATGCCGATGACGTATGCATCGGTCAACAAACTCAAACCGGTGCGCCTTCATGAGGACGTTACATTGAAGTGTTTTCCTTAAAATACAGGTATTACATACATACGTATAAGCACATACGGAGTTTTGATATTTTTTGATTCAGGATTAAAAATCATTGTTAATTTTATAATTGTTAAGGCTGGACATTCACTGCAAATGCATATTTCGGCGTTTTTTTTTACGAAAATGTGGGTTTTTATTATTTATTTATATCAGGATGTATACTCTAGACTGCAATTTTTTAGGGCAATATTTTAGATAGAACCTTTTTTTTATATAAAAGTAATTAACTGGACACCTAACTTAAAACGTCAAAATTCATGGCATTACAATGTTATACATAACTGTCAAGATACAGAAAAACCAATATTGCCTAGTTCAGGATACAGGCGATTGGAGGACGTCCTGTCAAAACCGTTAACAACCTGAGAGCATGCCTGAAAATGTATATGAAAAGGGACAAGTCAAAAGTGGCGTTTAAGGATAGAAAAGTGTGGCGTTCTTTCCCCTCTGCCTATTTCCGCAGTGAAACGGCAACGTTTATTAATTTTTTACTTGACTTGGATTATTGACCAAAAAAAAACTACCTTAACTAACTACTTATAAATCGGGAATGAACACGTAATTTAGTATAATCAAAAGTAATACTAGTCCCCGAATACTAAATTCCTCTGATAAATAAACATAAACAATAATTTTCACCAGCTATCATGAGATCATTCTCACAAAAATTCCTTATAGTCCAAGAAAAACCACCTGGTCAGTTTGTAAAGAAATTATCTGAAAAAAAAGTAAATAAATTCTTTTGAGTTACTGTGAGACGCTAGACTCCTCGTAGCACTCTTCGAGCAAGTATGAGTAGCTTTAAAGTATTACATATACCTACACATGTCTAATACGATGAGCAATCGGCCATTTCACAGTCATCGGGCTTGTTCTGACAAGAGGGGCCTGTCTCGCGGTGTTGCCATCCTTATAAAAAATTCCCACGAGATAGGTAAAATTCAAAAATTATTTGAGCAAAAATAATTTAATACTTTAGACTAGTGAAAGTGATATTTATATTTGACGTAACATAGCTGGTCCACAATACTTTACAGGTACCTGCATAATTTATAAGTCGAAAATTTTCAATAATGTCCTAATATCAATAGTTAATAAGATAAACGACTTCAATGTGTACATTTTTTAAAATATATCTGACTTATTTTATGTATAACGTTAAATTGTCATTGCAGTAACTTATATCAAATACGAAAAATGCAATTGCTTCAATTTCAAGTTAAATAAAATCATTAAAAACTTACGGAAATTTGAAAAAAAAAATTGTAAGGTTTTTCTCAAATTAATTAATAATTAACGAGGCTAAAAATAATTACGCACTCCTGTCAAGTGACAGTTATTTGAAGTTTTCACAACAACACTATCGAAAAAATCCGGAGGGATCTGAAACATTCGGGAAATATCTATGAGAATCTAGAAGCTACGAGAATCTTCTTCTAAACACTGGATAGATCTAGGATGTTCGATACCTCGATATACGGATATAAATAAGGGACCAGGCCGCGCACGAAGGTTGTTGTTGTTGTTCAGCACGTTTGACAGGCGATAACAGAAGCGAAGTGAGCCACGGGCCGCGAGGTTGGGGCGGCCAACCATGCGATAATACGGGCGAGTATTCTAGTGAAGTTCCTACTTACGTATCGAAGTAAACCGAAGCGAATAATACGTGCGAAACTGGATGGAATGTTATAGTGAATGTTAAATAAAGTAAGTTTCTATTTACGAGCGATAAATTACAACATAGTATAATTTAAAGAACAGCATTAAGTTCAATAGTGTTAAGTGACTTTGTACAGTAAATAACTATTTAATCAATAATTAATAAATCTGTAATTAAATTCCAGCGTTTTCATTCATTCTTTCCGCAGCCACGACACGTGACAATATTAAATGTAAATTACCTTCATGACATTATATTACTATATTGTCTAACGTTTAGCAGAGAATCAGTCAGAAATAATTTTTTTTAAATGCAAATATTGAAGTCACTTATCTCCATAACAATTAATATTAAGACATTGTTGCTTTAATACTTTCGACTCGTAATTTAGGCAGAAATCTACATATAAAGTAATGTGGGCTAACTCTGTTAAACCCTGTACAAACAAAGTAACAGAAAGAGAAATATAATAGTACATTAAAATGTGAACGGACGAGGGGGCGATATAATGGGATAAGGATGGATTAAAATCTGTGTGAATAATTTTATAAAAATAATAAAAAGGGGCATTATGGTCTATATGATACTCCAAAATGGAGAAGTGATGTAATGAATAGGCACACCATGACGCGTGGTGTACAATTTTTAAACGAACTTTGTGGTATTAAAATACAGCATTAAAAGCATAAGATAGAAGACCATATTATAAGGTACTCACTAGGGATGGGTCGTCGACGTATTTACCGTCGACGAAACGAGACCGTCCACGTCCATCCATCGACGAGACGATCAACTAGTTGAATTCGTCAACTAGTTGACGCGTCAACTTCGTTACGCGGACGTCGCGGACGTTTATCTAAACATCGGGACGACAGTCAACTGTCTACGGTTTGACGCGACGCTGCTCGACGGCACAACCGTTGGTTATTTTTATTACGTTAATTTTTAAAATTTAAAGAAGTTCGAAGGAATATAGTTTCGGGGAAAGTAAAACCGCTACTTGTGCTTATATGTAAAAAGAAATATTTTATTATTTATTTGTTTATAGGCTTTTACATATTGTTTTATATACTTCTTTCTATATATAATAAAGAAAGAAGTAGGTATACACAACAATATCAGGTGTAAGCAGTAAAATATAAATATAAACTACATATATAAGCAGTGAAAGTATCGGGTATAAGCATTAAAATATGAGTATAAAAATTAAAAATATAAAGTACAAAGCAATGTGTGTATAAAAAAATATATTAGATACACATTATTACATGTGTACAGGGTTATTTGTAAAACAATAATAACCTAGCAGGACTATATTCCTGCCTTGATTATGAGTATTATTTTTTGTAAAACGTTGGACTATCACTACACTAACTCAAATCGATTACGAAAAATTCATTCGTTTCAATACAAGTTAAAAAAATGATAAAAACCTTTACATTTATTTATTATCTATAAATTTATAAATAAATACATAATTTAAAAATACTTTACATTTGAGATGTTATCTAGAAATTTATTGAAGAATACATCTTTCAAAGTCAGACTTTCACTTTGTGGTGACTTTATTAATAAATAAATATATCTGTATTATTTGTCAACTTTAAGGCTCAATTTGAGAAAAGGAACATTGTTCCCGAAACATGTAAAAAACCAATAAAAAGTGGTGTAAACAAAATTATAATAGATTAATTTTTTTATCTACAAAGTTGAAAATAGGGAAATTTATAATAAAAATTAATTAAACCTAAATTCAAGATTATATTACATATACAATAATTAATGTTGGACTCCTGAATAAAGACCATAGTTAGGTATAGAAATTTTTATTCCCTACAAGTTTGTTTATCATTTATATGCTAAAGTTGAAAAGTAAGAAAATAACACAATAATTAAATTTTAGCATCCCTTTTCAGGTAAATATATAAGAAGTCGAGATCGATCTTATAAAATATTGATTTTAGAAAAATATCTAGCCGGCCTATTAATTACTAATAGTTCAATAAAAAATAAAATAATTAAACAGAATTGTTTTATTTTATACGGCGTAAAATTGGGAATTCACCGAATCGTCGCATGTGACATCACAAAAAATCAAGTAAAAAAATAATAGATAATAGCTTATTAAGCCTATCTCGCCCTACGCATGTATTCAAATTTCAAATCTCTAGTCATAGTTCGTGTACACAAATCTGCACTCTATGGTAATGTACTTTAGAGTTGAAATGAAATTACCCGTCGAGCCGTCTATGACGTCTATGGCATGTACAAGTCGACAGCGAGAGATAAAAGAGAAATAAACGGAGATGTTTTGTCTTGCTCTCGCTCGTTGCTTTGCATTACGTTAATCTCGAATCGTCCACCGACCACGGCGTCCGCTGTCCACCGTCTACGAATTCAACTAGTCCATGCGATAAACGTAAACGGTCGACGCGTCGATGCAACGTCAACGGTTGATTTCAACTAGTCCGTCCATTCAACGCCCATCCCTAAACTCTATGAACAAAATCAAACGGTATAATTGGGGCTTTCTGACGTTGTTCCTCATCAAAAAACGTGTGTATTTTCAAGATTATTTCCCGAACACCGCTTTTAATGGTTTTTGGCATGGTGACAATCTAAAATTTTCTTAAAAAACTATCGAAACAGTCGTGAACCCCTCTGTAAACAAAGTCTGTCAAAGGTCTGTCAGCTGTAGATAATCCAATATGGCGTCGTTAGTTCCAAATTTGGCCATTCTTCAGATAAGTTAGACGGACTATACTTTGATCCAACGTGGATCCAACTTGAAACAACCGGCCCTATGGCATGTACAAGTCGACAGCGAGAGATAAAAGAGAAATAAACGGAGACGTTTTGTCTTGCTCTCGCTCGTTGCTTTGCATTGCGTTAATCTCGAATCGTCCACCGACCACGGCGCCCGCTGTCCACCGTCTACGAATTCAACTAGTCCATGCGATAAACGTAAACGGTCGACGCGTCGATGCAACGTCAACGGTTGATTTCAACTAGTCCGTCCATTCAACGCCCATCCCTAACGTAGATACGTTTGGTTAAACGAGTCAAACCAACACCAATATTTATAGATGGTATCAAAATTCCAAAATACTTAGGTTACCTCTAGTTCCGTGTCACATCAAAAAATATAATTTTGTTATAAATGCATATCGTCGCTGTATATATAACTAGCTGTGCCCGCGCGGCTTCCCACGCGTAGATTTTTAGTACACTTTTTGGATCGTCATAGAATCCAAACAATCGCGAACCTCTAGAACATTCTCCTTCCAGAACTTTCAGGAAATTTATTGAATGTACAGGAACCTTTTAGACACACTGAAACATTCCGCCACTCAGTCCTTCTCCTTCCAAAACTTTCTAGAGCAGGTTTTTCCGGAACCTTCTAGACTCACCGACACAGTCGGCGCGCCTATTTTGAAACAATCTGAAGCATTTACGGCCTTCCCATAACAAAACAATGCGCTAGAAAGCACATTTTCGTCACCCACTCCCACCCACGCACAGCCACCCCCACCAAACTCGCACATTTTTGATGTGACACCAAGGGCTATCCACCACCATAACCATCCACAACCACACGGTGGGTGGATGGTTATGGTGGTGGATAGTGGATAACCAAACTTGGCAGATAGGGAAACACAGGTTTGTTTATATATATATTAGTATTAATTTCTTTGGGGGTAACCCGCGTCAAAATCTGGTCCTCAGAAGGACCATTCGTCAATCGACGTTTCGCCTGAATCACAACAGGCATCTTGTTAATAAACCGTCATGAGGGGCAGTGCGAGCACGTCCGTTCGTATCGGAAGCTTATTACCAAGTGAGGTCTGGTAAGTCAAAATCTAAATTTGGGTACTTTGGTCATTATTGGCCTTAATGGTTTTTGGGTATTTCGTATTAAATATTGGGTGTTCCCGACCGTTGTTGGCGTTTAAGGAGCCAGACAAACGCCATTAAGGCCAACAACGGCCGGGAACACCCAACGCATATCATAGTAAGTAGGTATATGCATTATGCATATCTATAAATGGTTATATTTTTGATATATTTATTTATTTATTTAATGAGTAAAAACAAACATTTCGACCTTTTGTTTTCTGAATATCAATTGTTAAATCTTCAATTAGAGGTTGGTATTTTATGCACTTCAAACCCAAGCAAACGTTATTAACTTCGTCTGTTAATTGGTTTCTTTTATTGATTTGAATATTATTTAACGCTGAGAATAAGGCGATAAGGTCTCACAAAAGTATAAATCTTTTCATATTATAAGCTTGCAATTGAGTTAGTATGGGTATAGTGCGTAATACGCGCATTGTATCCACACTAACTCTATTGCAAGCTTATATGAAAAAACCTATACGTGGAGGTAAAAACTGTGAGAAAAGCCGTCGCATGGTCGTTGCTAGATTTTTCGGGTGCTAAAGTGTCCTATAGCGAGTGTCTACGCCACAGAACATGGAATTACGTCAACGCACTCCAAATTTGTTCGTAGTGGCCCTCTTCTTCAAACGATGTTTTCTCGATTCCTTCCCAGATTCTCATGTTTCGACCTCAAGTCAAATGCTTGAGCCCAGATACCCAGATATCCGGTATCCGACGGATACCGGATAGTACCTCAATTGCGAAAATTTCACAAAATTATCGTCAGTATCTAAATTGATAAAGGAAGATACTTGCAGGCAAATAAAAACCACACAATCATAAAAAATTGTTTATTATTTTTTTAATCAACAAATTGGTTAGTATTCAAAATTAACCAATGGCAAATTAAGATAGATGAACACTAGTTTCTCTGCATTTTGATGGGATAAGCGATTGCTTTTGTTTTTGTAAAGAAAACTGGCTTCAGAAAATAGTCTTTCACTCTGTGCGCTGCTACTAGAAGCTGAAAGGTAAATTCTGGCAAACTTTTTCAAATTTGTATACTGTTTTGAATTAGCTGACCACCAAATATAATGATCGATTCGAACTCTCTTCAAATAATAGTCAATCTTGCTTGCAATTGTGTTCTTTTCTTGATCTTGACACTGACTATTATTTTTGCTTGTATGCGCTGCATGCCACTGATGTTTATCTATATTATATTTATTGTGGTGAACTTGATGTAAAAAATAAAAAAAATTATAAATAAACATAAATCTTTTAATAAAATCACATAATAAATCGTCATTTCAAAGTGAAAGTATCCACCTACCAGTGAGAACTTACAGAGTAAAATAAAGTTTATTTAAGAAATAATTAAGTGATCAGTACAAAATAAATACTATACATTTAATACCTAGATAAAATGAAATCTTATTATTCTGTTATACACACACACATTATTTTCCTATCCGTAACAAAAAATTTATTTAAAATACCCACGCATGATGTGGCCCAATATAAGTAGTTTTAACAGAAAGGATTGGTTATTTTTTAAGATCAAAAGTTTACGTAGCAGACTGAGGAAGTTTGAAAAATGTTATACATATAATTAAAATTATAATAAGTATAATGTGGTGGAATAAATGCTATAATAGAATCTGAATTTTTTTGATTATATCAGTCATCCAAGCACTACACAGACTGCAGAAGTTTTCAGCTTTATCAACACGATTAGGGAGGACATCTTAACTGCAGGCCATCATTTTTACTCAATATTCAAATATTTAATTAGGTGATTATTTTTCAGTGTAGAGTTTGTAGAACGGAAGTTTATTACTTGCGTATGTTACAGAAGTTAAAAATTTAAAAATGAATGCCATATTTTTAAATTGAAATAATGTATTGATTCAATTTATCATACATATCCAATAAATAATACAAGGTCATGATTTTTTATAGGTAGATAAGATTGATTAACCATTATCTTTTCAGATAATGAGTATGTGTATTTCCAGCAGTGGATATACCATATACACATTTTTATAAAATTTATATCTACTTGCAATGACTAGATTAATTTACTTGCGTATGTTACTGAAGTAAAAATTGAAAACTGAATGCCATATTTTTAAATTAAAATAATTGATCCAATTTATCATACATATCCAATAAATAATACAAGGTCTTGATTTTTTTATAGGTAGAAAAGATTGCTTAACCATTATCTTTTCAGATAATGAGTATGTGTACGTCCAGCAGTGGATATACCATATACACATGTTTATAAAATTAATATCTACTTGTAATGACTAGATTAATAGTTTCATTATAATTGAATTATTGGGGCAGCAATTTTGTGGCCAGCAATACCAGCCCAAGAATGAGAGCAAATTCAGTGAAGAGCGACTCAGATAGATTCACTGGTGTAATTGAAAAAAATTGGTCTACGATACAAAATGAAATTTAGAACATAAGGGTATATATATACGTTTTTTAAAAATGATTTGTCCATATTAGTGCTGGGAAATGAATCTACGCCAATTGATTGTAGAGTGTGGATCATTTAGGCCCCGATTCACCGGATTGGCTGTATCAGTGTAGTTACACCAGTGGATAGATGGTAGATTTCAAATTGGGGACAGGGATGCCAGGGGAACATTTGTGCAATCGGCCACGGACCTGTAAGGCCAGCAGCACATATGGTGGTCCTAGGATGGTAACTGAATTATGCAACAAAAAAATTAAGTCTTTGACTTTTCTAAATCAATATGAATTCCCAGATCTGCATGACATAAATAATAATAACAATTTAACAACGTATATATACAAAGGTGAATAAAAAAAAAGTAACTATATGGTTATATGTAAGGATAAGGTTTAATTTTGATATCACAAACTTATATTAATCATGCCCACTGACCTGTAACTCTGTTTCAGAGATTTTTAAAACAAACCAACAAATAAATATTTTCGGTAGATTTTATAATTTACAAATAAATAATTATAAATAACATTGTTAACATTTTTAGACATTTATATTTTTTATTATATACTAAAACAGCACAAAACTTAAAGCATTTACCTTTTCTAATTAATAAATAAAGCTCAAATTCAAAAATATGTACATTTTTCTAATCACATTTCTTAATCCTTTTTGGATTTCAAATACAATGAAAATATTCTGAAAGTAATTTACTATAACGATTTATATTAGTTAAATTTTGCTAAGAAACTACATAAAACATTTTACCAACAAAACAAATACATAAACAACAAAACACGCAATATTTCTGATTCCTTGATCAGTTTAATAAGACAATGACTAGAAACTACATGAATAAAAACAAAGAATATT
>JADDOH010004671.1:0-62273 GCA_016648135.1 Agrypnia vestita
TATGTGCTGTTTCCGTACTTTCTCCACAGCACTCGCAAACTTCACCCTTCTCAGCAACTTCTTCTACTTCAGAATTGGAATCCGATATGTTAACTTCTTCTTCCTCAAACTCATACGGGTTCTCTGGTTTCTTGTTCACGTTATTTACGGAAGCATCGTTTTCCAGATTTCCCTGTTTATCTGACACAGTCTCGGAGACGAGATTCAAATTTTGAGAATTTAAATCATTGTGATTCTCCGACAAATTCAAGCCCTTGTCTTTTCTCCCCGGCATCGTGAGGCAGATATCGGACGAAGAGTCGTTACAAAATTTCAGGTGCCGCTTCAGCCCCAAGGTGGTAGTGTATTTCTTGTTGCATTTATTGCACATGTACTCGATGATCGATGTCTTCACATCCGCTATTTGCTCAGCCGGACCCCCGTTCTCAGGATTTTTTATTATGATTATCATTTCATCTTTCGCCATGTTGGATGAAATCCGGGCAGATTTTCTTATTTTACTCATGATGCTTTATTATGAAATCCTAGAAAATGAAAATGTGAATAAAATTTTGGTTAATGTGCATTTATAGCAAAAGACAGCAATGGCCCCTAATTTTATAAAAATTGACAAATACCTGTGCTTTTCACACATGATATACCTGTTGCATGTTATTATTTACAACCTAAAAATATACAATTAATAACGAAAAATATGAAGATATACTAACAAAGCATGATAATTTTAAAAGTATTTAATTTTGACCGTGTCTAGCGAAGAAGAATTGAAATTAAGGAAAATTGTTTACCTTTAAAATGTTGGAAAATACGGGTACACGGAAAAGCCTTTCGACTAAAATGTCAAATAAAGTAGTCGGCGTTATCCAAAATGTCAAACACAAATAACACAAACATACCTGCTCCTGTAATCCGCCAAACTTAACCACAAGAGAATACCGATAGACTAGTCACCAGGCGCTGCAGCCATTTGCAAGGATGACGCCCGTACAATTAAAACTACGTGTGTAGGAACTTTACAGATGAATGTTTGAAATAAGTGCATAACACATGATTCAGACGTCTCTTGATTATGGAAACATAAAAATATATATAATTTAATATTTAATGTTTTTATTATAAAAATAAAGTTCTATATTTTGGTTGTATTGAAGGCCGAGTGAATTATATGTGAACAAACTTCTATGGAATTTGAATTTTTAGTGCAGAAAACATTAATAATTCCATAGAGTAATAATTAAGCATAGACAATTCGCGCCAAAAACTTCAGACTTGTCAAAATTTAGTCGTTTGCGTTGTTTGGTTCGTTCGGTGGTCGATCTTTAATCTTTATAGTTTCATTTATAATCATCTTAATAAATACAATGGAAGGATTCGATGATGCCGGGGTATTCTTTTCGGATAATTTTGCCGCCGACGAGGATACCAATGCTTCTGCAATCAACCTTCAAGGGGTGAAGAAAAAGTTCAAGGAATTCATCAGACAATTTCACGAAGGCAACTTCAATTACAAATACAGGTTTCTATAACTCAATATGTTCTAAACGTTAATATAAATTGTTAATCTATAAAATATATTATGCTTGATTGAGAAGATTTTTGTGTAAATTTTAAATTTTTTTTGTCTTCAGAGATTCCTTGAAGCGCCAATACAATCTCGGCCAATATTGGATCGAAATCAACATAGAAGATTTATCTAGCTTTGATGAAATGTTAGCTGAAAAAATTTACAAACAACCTGCGGAACACTTGCCTATTCTGGAGGATGCAGCTAAAGAGGTATACATCACACTTGAAGGCATACATTTGAAACTTCCCATGTTGCGTCTAGTTGAATTTTTCAAAAATGGACCATTATCGAAAAATCTAATATATGATGCTTGCTTGCCTGGTTTTGTGCGTTTCATGTATTTTACTAATAAGTAAGTACCCTTTGTTATCCAGGGACTGGGGACTTGATTTATTTAGTTCCCTCACAGACCTCCAACATATATAGACATGAACTAATGTAAATTTCTTGGTACACAACATTCAACTTTTTTTTTAAATTACTAAGAACTTCTTAATTTTTAAACAACACTAAAAACTCTTAAAAGTATTATGTCTTAGTAAGTAAGTCGCATTTTATGACAAGAAGATGTGTTTGCTTAGGATACTGAAACAAAATATAAAAAATGTGTCAAGAAGATGTTTTTGCTTAGGAGACTGAAACAAATTATAAAAAAATGTATTTACTGGGGGATTTATTTATGTGTCTTAGGGCTGATCGTATCAATTTGGATTATAGTAATCTTTCGTTTAATCTATTTTACATCAATCACACAACCTGTTTTTGTAAAAATCTACAGATTACAATAATCCAAGTTAATACAACCGTCCCTTGGACTTCCCCGAGGGGGGACATTCCTCCGCTGTGACCCAATCCCCTCTTAAAGAAAGGGTTTAGCTCATCTCTAGAATTTTATACTATGGGTTTCTCATATTTCGCACCCAAACATGTCACAATTTTAAATCATCCGATTTACTCTATATTTTTGAATAATATTAAAAAATGGTTTACTTTTACGTTAATACATGCTTTGTTTGATACGAAAAAAAAAAAAAATTTAATTTTGCTGAAAATATAGAGTGAATTGAATGTTTTAAGAGAGTAAAACAGAAAAAGAATTTCTGCATTTTATGTTATCCTGAGTTTTTTTTTAATCTATTTTTATTAGGTTGCTGATGAAATTACTTCCCCCAGACCAGAAGGAGAGGAGAAAGTTGAGGATATTCAGGTTATTCTTTCATCCGATGCTAATCCAGCCTCGCTCAGGGACATGAAGGTACTGTAACTGTGTTTAATTTGATAATTTCTATATCTATAGAGAAATTAATATACAATTGACTCTTTATTATCTGGGGCGGTGGGGAAAAAATGAGCTGGATAATCTCCACAATAATATTTCAGAAAATTTTTAAAAACACGACTCCAAAATAACAAAAAATACACATAATCGCACACAGATATACGACATAACAATATAATATTGAATATATAAAATAAAAAGAATAATAATTGCAAACACTAAAAAAAGTTTATAACAGCGTTCACTTGTTGCGCGATAACACTGATTCAAAATTTACATATGACTCTAAATGATTAAATTGGTAAAAAAAAACACTTAAGTGTGTATTAACATTAACAATTATACTTCCAGCGTACTCTCCCTTTGATGGCGATTCTTGGGATTTCATGTTTCGAAATGTTCACAATTATGCATGTTCATAAATTCATGATTTGATAGTTTATTAATGTTTTTGATATGTTATTAATAAATTTGATATTTTATTACTTAGGACCAGTTGTTTGATTAGGATTTAGAGTAATAGTTCAGAAAAAAGCATATATTTTTGCATTCTCCACCAATCAAAACACTAGTTTTCATAAAAATCTATGTATTCTAGTGTAATGTTAATTGGGAAAAATCTTATAAACACATATAAAGTATATTGCTTTAAAAACTCCAGTCAAAATTAGAAATGTCTCATTATTAACAGTGACATCTGTATTGGATTATTGGAATGACAAAGCTTTTGACTGCAGGTGGCGGTAGTAAAAATATAATTCACGTACGAAAGAAGGTGTGCAAGTTAAACATATATACAACTTTCAAAAACTTGATAGATGTGGTAGTCTACCATGGGTGGAATTGGTGAACGTTACATTGTGTAAAATGATCACTTAAGCCAGCCATACAATTGTAAGCCCTATGAACACACAAAAAGACTTCCATACCAACTTTCCCACATAAAAAAATATAGTTGCGTCTTTTTGAGACATCTATAATATATCTTGATTAATGATGTCCCTCTGGGGATAGAATCCAGCATTGTGTTCTTAAAAAAATTTGGATATCCTCAAAATATTCCGAAAAATCTATGCTTTTTTGCTTAACTATTACTCTAACTACTGATCAAACAACCGGCCCTTAGTTGATAAAAAAAATATTTTTACATTTTATAAAATAATTTGTAATATTTTGAATTTCTTACAAACAAAAGTATTGTATCCGACACTTGTTAAATCAGCTGCATATCAGTGAATGACTACAGGTTGTTTACAAACTGATTTCCATATTTATTAAATGAGTCAAATTATTATCTATGAAAAAAACTATCTTTTTCATAGTATGTTAAATAGATTATTATTAATAATTAATTGTTATTTGTATAAAAGTAGCGAGAATAGTGATGTATAAAAATATTATACAATGAAAAAAGTGACTCAGAAATACTTGGATCATGATAAAACATTATCTTTCAGTCGGAAACTGTTTCTCGTCTGGTGAAGATCCCGGGAATAATAGTCTCCGCTTCAGGAATCAAGGCTAAGGCCACCAAGATATCCATCCAGTGCCGGTCCTGCAAGAACGTGGTGCCCAACCTGCCCGTCAAGCCTGGCCTCGAGGGTTATCTGATGCCCAGGAAATGTAATGTGTTAGTCAACTTAATGATCATTCACTTTTTTAATTTTAAAGGTGGGTACTTATTCCATTTGTCTCATGATGAGGACAATTATATCCAGTCTTCACAAAGTGCCAATAAACTCCTGTATATTTTTTCAATTCAAACATATTTAATAATTTAATCACTTTTTGTATATATTGTCACGTAGCTGAGGGAGGCAAATAAAACACCAAGAACTATTGAAACTTTTATTTACTACACAAAGTTACTGGACACAAATTTAATCAGAGCACTTTCTTAGCTCATACTAAATTTCAAAATTCGCATCATTTGTCTTTGGAACACTTTATACTCGTCTTAAAATATTTGCACGACTGGGAATGCACTTTCTGAATGCCCGGTACTCCGTTTAATTTATTCAAACAAACAAGAACTCGCTCCCGCCGCGTACGCGCTGGCCCTTTTATACAAGACGTGTTCATTTTGCAATGCCTCGAGAATGTTCTACATATTTCCAGTGGCGTCTCCATACTTCCAGTCGATTGTTACATGGAGAATTATATATTTTGATTAATACCAATAACATATGCGATATAGTAACGTCTATATTTTTGCATATTTCAAGAAATCATTTCGAAAACGCAATATTTATTATGTGAATACAAGGTTTGCGACATTTGTATTACTACTGTACCCAATATTGACATATTTTTTGTCCTCACTTGCGAGAATTTGTATTGTCTGAACTAAAGTGTATTGATTTATTTTGAATTGGGGTTCAAATTGACGGGGTTTTTCTGTATGTGTTAGTTTATAATATGTATTTGGAAAAATTTTAACAATGTTTTAAACATTTATAATCTTTGATGACGGCACATAAATAAAAAGTGCACAGAATTAATTCGATAAAGTGTCACAGTAATTAAAAATATTTCCTTTCCAGAGAACAAACTGGCCGTCCGAAATGCCCTCTGGACCCATATTTCATCATCCCAGACAAGTGCCATTGCGTGGATTACCAGGTAAATCGTAGTTCACTCTGCGTAAGTTTTAAAATATTTTTTTTCTCTCTCCCAAATAGTTTTCTCTTTTTTTTTTATCAATTTCAATCGACTAACAGCATTATGTGAAGTTATTTAAAAAATATATAATTATTTAGTCAAGCTTTGATATTGAAAATTTTAATAAATCAAAGGGCAAAAGTAAAGAAAGAACTTACTTTAAAATTGATTGAAAAAAAAAAACATTCATTAATATTAACAGAAATATGTACATGACAGTTTACTAATATTTTAGACGCTCAAGCTACAAGAACTTCCGGAAAGTATTCCTCAAGGAGAAATTCCTCGACATGTGCAACTCTACTGTGAGAGGTAAGTTCAATTAAATAATTCTTCACTGGATATACTGGAAGCCACGCAAACGTAAATTAGTCTAAATGTAGTATGCTTATTTTAACCTTCTCTTCCCTATGATGCGTAACTACTACACATTGCTTCTAATAACCTTTAATATCTCTATAAATATAATAAATACTGGGTTAAGATTTTAGGTATTCCTCCATAATATATTTATACATTGAATTAAAAAATAATATTGATAATTATCAGAATTTATCGGGTACTCAGAGGTATTTTGTGAAAATTGGAAATAAATTCACCAATACAATCAAACGTGTGCCAGTGCGCAGCGTATAAACAGCGCTGTAAGTAAGACGCGACGATACGTGAAGAGTGTGCGGGAAGCACGACATTATATTCGCGTCTCACTCTTGCCTACTTCGCTATAAGAAAGCGAGAGAAATAGAACACTGCTTTGCCGTTTCGCAGTTCCCAGTAGTAGCTCTCGGGCATTCATCCAGAGTGGTTGTGCGGCCCGTTCTGTGAGCGCTGCCAGAAGGTTTTTTCGTGTTTTCAGCAAATAAACCTCAGCTATTATCATTTTTGACCTCAATTATAATTAATATAAGGAGTTAGCTGTGAATCTTCTTATTTTTCCGATTTAAAATCTTTAATTTTTGATTGTGCATTAACTACATAGCACAAGAACGCGCGTTTTTATTTTAGCACCGTAAGGGAAAGGTTAAAACAGCTTATAATATTTCAGTTCCAATGTCAAGAAGAGGTGGGTAGGTCGCGAACGAACGGGTCAGTTACACTGAACCAGAGATACAGTTCCTATTTCCAGTTCGATCTAGTTCGCAGAAACTAGATTAAACATAACAATTGAACTGGAGATCCAAAATATATAATATGATAAATGTATTAAAATCTGAATAACGTGATTATAATTGGTGGAACGGACAGGGTTGAGCCATGTAAAAAATGAGAACATAACATGACCACTATGAGCGGCGCGTGTCCAAAATAAATCAGCCGCTACATACAGAAAATTGCATTGGAGACGAGGCGTGTATGCCGCTACTGAAAATCGGGTTGCCGCTCGGAGCGCGCGCAAGTCAGTGCCCAGCGGCTGCTGCCGCGACTGGAGGGGGGCCGCGCGCGCATACTGCTTCCAACTAGCTGTAGAACAACATCGTCCGGACACTAGCCCTGAGATTGGCCCTTTGTTAAATGAATATGAAAAATGCGGCCTGTTTGGCCGCCGATGTTATTTCCAGCTACAAGTGTCGATACAAATATGTGTGGAATTTGTATATGTTATGAAAATATTTTAAAAATATGTTGATGCCTTGTAAGAAGCAGCGCTTGGCGCCCTTTTTGTATGCAATATTGTCATGTGCATTATGTTGAATCTCTGATGAGAAAAATGTATTGGAATTTTATGAATTTTTATGAATAAAATGGAAATAAATAATTTTTTATTTGGCACCTATTGGTGCGTGGACAAAGGTTAGAAGTTTGAGCCGAAGGGATTCTTCCGCGATGTAACGCCCCAAAGTAAAGTATGTGTGTGGCACGCGGTACCCGCGATGTTCGCCAACACTAAATGGGCATGAGTGTGGCACGCAATATTCGCCAACACGGGAGACGAGTCTCGCTGCAGAGGGTCTCGTCTCTTTCTTTCCGCCGTTGAATCCGCCGACGGGCAAAATAAATGTTTTTGAATATGAGAGATTTTACAAGCTTACCTGACCGGCTATAACTTCTAACGCCTAGTACTCAAATTCCGAGCCCCCGTCTGAGATGCGTATATGGGATACCCTCCACGGGGGCCCGAAGGCCTGCACCGGGCGCCATCGTGGAGATGGTCATCATGAAATAAATGAGTACTGGAAGACCGTGAGAAAAATTTTGTATTTTTCTCGATTTGGAAACGGTAGACGCCTGTTTTCGGGCCCACGTCGCGGTAAGCTCGCGCACACGGCTCGCCGTGGAGAATATTAAAAAGTCGAATTTTTAATCGACAATCAGAGCGGCTTACCGTGGACGAATTCCTACTTATGTAGTGTCATTGCATTCCTTTACTGAATGCCTGTCTGGAAAATGTATTTTTATACATGTGGAATGATATAGGCGCGCCTGAGAGTGAAATAAAAAATTGGTTTTTGGCGCTTTTTTGAATGCCTATAACTCAGTAAATATTTACCTGAAATATTTGGAATTACTGTTAAAATGAGCGCTTGCATGCGCAAATTACATTTGTCATAGCAAAACTTGTAAAAATGCTGTTTTTGATTTTTTATGAATTTTTGAAAATTTGAGCCGTTTGTGGCGAATTTAATTTTAGTTTTTTGGGCCTTGTATGACCCAGCCCGTCCAAATAACTGTGTTATTATCATCTGCTAGGTCTGTTATTACAAAATAACACAGTATTAGTCTCTTGGGAGCTAAAATGCATTTTTTATGAATTAATTTGTATCTGTCATATGAAATCTGCCGCGCGGTGAAATTGTGCAACCGCGAATGACGTAGTTCACCGCTCGGCCGCTGGGAGCGCTGCGGCGCCTTCCCAGAATTACGCAATCTCATTGGTTTCTGTAACATGCTATGACGCAATTTTGAATTTGGTATAAATAAAATGCATTTTTTGAGCGAGTACCACAGTTACGCCACTCGCGTTGGTACGAGAATCGCTATTTGGACAATCTTCTTGCTGCCTTTTATTTCTGACCCTGCTCTTCTACTTTGGACTCTGCTTTCTTGGATTTTTGTGACCACTGCTTTCTGACTTGGACTTCGCTTCGGATTTTTTCTTCGACTTTAATATGATAAAAGCACTACTTCGGCGTTTGACTTCTGGCATATCCACGGACTACGAGCTTCACAGCAAATTCTGGTGGCGATCTCTGCCCCACCAGCGAAGACTACTGAGCCGCATAAAAAAGGTGTTCCCATCCGGAACAATTGGGATTACGAGATACATATTTTATTCTACAGGAATTCTTGTAAAGTGCAACTTATTTCAATGTGCTGTATTTTATGTTTTATTGTTTTCAGATATCTCTGCGAAAGAGCGGTACCCGGGACCCGAGCCTGCATCCTCGCTATTTATTCTATAAAGAAAGCCTCCAAATTAAGCAGGGTAAATCTAGTTTATTGTAAATCAAATCTAATTTATTGGTAAACGAACGCTTACTGTATACTTGTATAGATAAATACATTAACATTGGATCGGTTTTTTAGGTTCATATTATGACATCCAATGTACCAATGAAGTTAACATCAAATGAGGTGTATGAAAGCAAAGGTAGCAATATCCAAAAATTACGAAAAAATGTTTTGAATGCACTCACCGAGTATTACTAATTTAGAATGTAATAAATAATGCTCCATCCCTTCCGAAATCATGTTTCCAAATCACTATTAAAAGCAAAGACAGCAATATTCCTCGTAGTGTAAAAAGCAAAGACAGCAATATCCTGGTAGCGTAAAAAGCAAAGACAGCAATATCCTGGTAATGTAAAAAGCAAAGACAACAATATCCTGATAGTTTAAAAAGCAAAGGCAGCAATATCCACTTGAACCATTCAACTCCCAAGAATGTGGCAAAATGGTCACTTCATCTTAAGGTGAGAGTTGATGTCGATTTTAGACTGAAATATCATAGCAAAGACAGTAATATCTAATTATGTAAATAGCAAACACAGCAATATCCATATTTAAAAGTTAAATATTTATTTATACATGTATATAAAAGGAAAACCGGGCTTATTTCCAATAAGATGTAGATTTCAGAGAAAGTACCTTGACCAATGACAGGTTCTTTGTATTAATCTCAGATGTTCCTTAGGGCCGGTTGTTTCAAGTTGGATTAAAGTAAGCGTTCGTTTAAAGCATAGAGTTCTCCACCAATCAGACGATCCGTTTTCGTAAATATCTATGCTTTAAACGAACGCATACTTTAATCCAACTTGAAACATCCGGCCCTTAGTGGGATATTGCCGTCTTTCTTATACCCCTCAAAAGTAAATCGCGCGCATAATAGATCCCTACATGGTCATGAACGATATACAGGGTGTACCAGAGCTAACAGCAGAAACTTGGCCGGTAGATTCCTGCTTGTGTTATGAGTCTAAAATGTTCAAGCAACCATGACCAATAGTTATGGAGATATGCAATATCAAAGTTTGCATTTTTTTTTCAATATTTCTGACTTTTTTGTTTCAAAAAGTTGAACTATCATTGCAGTATGTGTATATACATTGCTATCACTATGTCAATTATGAAAAATTCATTCGTTTTAGTACAAGTCGAATGAAATGATAAAAACCCTGCAAAAATTGAAAAAAGTTTTTTTTTACAGGGTTTTTATCATTTTATTTGAGTTGTATTGAAGCAAATGAATTTTTCATAATCAATATAAGTTACTGTGTTGATAGTTCAACTCTTTACAAAAAATAAATAAATATTGAGACAAAAATGCAAATTTTGATATTACATATCTCCATAACTATTGATATTTGGTCATGGTTGCTTGAACATTTTAGACTCATAACATTGGTAGAAATATACTGGCCAAGTTTCTGCTGTTAGCTCTGGTACACACTGTATATTTATTTATCTTAATTATTTAGTTCCACACATAATGTTGTGTGGGCTAATACATGATTTCACTTAAATATATTGCATTCCATCTAGTCATTTAAAAGTTTTTACAATAAAATTTTAGCACTCCTGTTTAAACCTCCTTATATTCACCATGTTTTTAATTTCCTTTAGCGATTATTCTAAGTTAAAAGTCAGTTACAGTAACAATAACAGTAACAATGTTAGGATTTTACTCCGATTTCAATTACACCGCAGTATATATTTGTCAATTATCTTCTTGCATTATTAATATTTCAGCGTGAAGGAAAAGAAAAGGCTATTGTGGGTGTGAGATCCGCCTACCTCCGAGTTGTTGGCATAAAAGTAGACGGGGAGGGACTCGGAACGGTCACCAGCCAACCTATATCCGCGGCAGAAGAGGAGCAGTTCCGAAGACTGGCGGCCTCGCCAGACATTTACGAGAGAGTTGCTAATTCAATAGCTCCGAGTATCTTTGGTGCCCAGGATATTAAAAAAGCCATCGCTTGTTTGTTATTTGGAGGTTTGTGTTTAAAAGTATTTTAATTGGGTATATTGTTTTTATATATTCTAAATCGTAAGACCGGAAGTGTTCGACAAATAGCAGAACAGAGCAGCAAAATTGCTATCTGAATGACGGACTTGTAAAATAATTGTGTACACACACAATTGTCATCTTTTGCACAGATATCAGGCTCTCCTACTTATTCAGGCAAAGAATATACATATTAATTGTTCGAAGAATAGTTCGGTTGAACTTTCTGGTGACATTATTATTGAAATAAAACACAAATCACTTTGTTTTTACCACAGTATTAGATTATACAATCATGTTGTAGCTTGTTGTGTTTCGAGAACAATTTTGAAAGAATATATTTTAATCATTAACAATATTTTTATGTGTAGGTATGTTTTGAGAACACGTTGCTGGATTTTGTCACCAGAAGGATGATCATTTAATTAAGCTAAATTAAGTCTCACACATACAAAACTATGTATATGCTCTACGGTTGTTGAAGCTCTTAATAGGGCCATCTTCCAATGTTTGTTGTATCTAGTCATGCCAGGTTCTTCGCGGACGCCCTTCGTTCCTGCCGTCCTCAACACTCGCATCATATTTTCTTGCCCCCTCCTCGAGACCATGGCCAAACCTTTTTTGCTATCCTTTCTCTATTGTATATAGCAACCCTACAGCCAGTATTACATTCTATTCTAATTTTTTCATTTTCACTCAACTTCTCTATCAACCAAAGATTTTCCACAATGCGCCTGTGACCGCATTATTTTTTTTTGCCAATTCCAGGCTTTACTTCCATACTTCTGCACCAGAACGACCAACAATCAACTATTCCAGTAATAATTTCATTGTCTGTATGTAACGTCCGTAACTTCTTTTATAAAAACTTTTTTTATTAATTTTTCTAAATAAATAAATACTTATTCTTTAGGAAACAACATGTTAAAGTACATTCATTTTTGACAGGTTACAGCTAGTTAAAAATAAATGTGTAAGTGTACATTTTAAAATTTATCACATGTATTCTGAAATAAGCAATTTTGTTATTTCTGTATCTTGACAGTTATCGTATAACTTTGTAATGCTGTCAATTTTGAATTTTAAGTTTGAAAGGTTTTTAATTAATGAATTCAGTCAATTAGAAAGCTCATTATTCATAATTGTGAATAACTTTACATTTGTTTAGATTTTAGAGCTTTCTAATTGATTGAATTCATTTTTTTCAAACCTGTCAAACTTATAACGTCAAAATTGGCGGCATAACAATGTTATACAATAACTCTGTGTACTCAGTGTGTATAATAATAACTCATTGCAGGTTCCAGAAAGCGCCTGCCAGATGGATTAACCAGAAGGGGCGACATCAACGTACTGCTGCTGGGCGACCCGGGAACGGCCAAGTCGCAACTTCTCAAATTCGTGGAGAAGGTATCTCCCATCGGAGTGTACACTTCTGGCAAGGGTTCCAGTGCTGCTGGTCTCACTGCCTCCGTCATCAGGGATCCCGTGACTGTAAATTCTATTTAATATTTAAAAATGTTTTTTTTTTTAATCATCCCTAAATTATTATGTGTTTTACTATTTTCAAATATAAACAATGCCTCACATTATTTCACTCTTGTAAATTATAATCTGTTTTAAGTTATAATATAATGTATTTTAAATTTGTAAAATATTATCACCCCATCTATAATATTTATAGGGATGATTCACGCTGACGCAACACGATTTTAGTGTTGTGCATACATATATTATGTATGTATGCACGACATTGAAATCATACCCAATAATTGTTGCAAAAGTGTCAAATCGACTATCAGATTAATGCTTTGTCAGAAATCTTGTGCAATCATCAGTACAAATATCTACATTATGTTTTAGATTACTTTGTATCTATAATAATAAAAAAAATAAGTCAATTGATCACGGCGGCCGTCATGTAGACCGCGGCGATGTGCGCCCAAGCACAAAACGTCGCAAGGGGCGATTTTCATTTGCCATGGTAAAAGAAATACAACTATTAAAAAGCGTCGTTATTTGAATCTTCAATATTTACACCCAGTAATTAGTGTGCCCTTTTATACTCGCTCGAGCTGGAACCCAAACATAAAAGATCGTAGCTGCCGCGTTAAAAATACATCAAATGTTGGCATGTTGGATTTTTGAAAAGATAAAGTCAAAATCTTGCTCATAAATTTCATTGAATGTAACGTTGATATTGAATTTTCTAAATGTTTTGGTGGAAAACATTCGTGAACGGTAAAAAATTTATCACGTAAATTATGTGAAATATTTGTATAGGGATGGAGGTGAAACAGAATGAGAAAACTTGAAAATGTAAAATCGAAGCTTTACTGTATGTAGATTTTCTTTAACATAAATAAATGTTTATATTTCAGCGCAACTTTGTGATGGAAGGCGGTGCCATGGTGCTAGCTGATGGCGGTGTGGTGTGCATTGACGAGTTTGATAAGATGAGAGAAGACGACCGTGTCGCAATTCACGAGGCCATGGAGCAGCAGACCATTTCCATTGCCAAGGTGAATTGTGCTCACTATTTCCCATCCCATGGAAAGGAATTATTATGAATCACACTGACTCCAGATTATCCAGGATGGATGGTGAAAAAAATCCCGGTTAATCCAAAAGCATGGAAAAATTCACTTAGGGCCGGTTGTTTCAAGTTGGATTAAAGTAAGCGTTCTTTTAAAGCATAGATTTTTACGTTCTTTACCAATCAGACGATCCGTTTTCGTAAAAATCTATGCTTTGATCGACCGCTTACTTTGATCGAACTTGAAACAACTGGGCCTTATTGGTCAAAATTGACCAATAATACAAAAAAGTTGCAAAAATCAGAATGTCCTAAAATCACGCACATAATGTTTACACCATCGTAAATTACGCGCTCTTTTGTAAAGAAGTGATAATTGAACGCAACTAACCCTCATAGCACTGAAACAAACTAAATGTAAACGTAAAAGAAATGTAAAACCAAATTTATTAATCAGTTAGAAAGACATGCGGAAAAATCAAATCAACGAAAAAATATTTAGCTGCTACCGAGATTCGAACCATGAATCTCCTCCTATCCGGGGCAGGCGAACAATATTTTATTTTTCGGTCCCTTGGATTTCGCAATAACGAGGTTTTACTGCAATTATTATTTTTTAAATAATTTTGAAACCGTGTACTCATTAAAGTTTGTTTATATTAGGCTGGAATCACAACTACGCTCAATTCCCGCTGCTCCGTTCTCGCGGCAGCCAATTCCATATTCGGTCGCTGGGATGACACCAAGGGAGAGGAAAACATTGACTTCATGCCAACAATATTGTCCAGATTTGACATGATATTCATTGTCAAAGATGAACACGATCAGAACAGAGATATAGTAAGCATATTTTTTTATTATTTCTATATTGAGTGGTTCGATAACTTGTCACTTTGGGGTTATTTTTTTAAGCTGGCAATGGAAAAACAACGCACTACTTGATGTATTTTTAGCGCAGTCATAATATAGTTAGTTGACTATTGCTTGCCCAACGTAAATTGGCGTGCGTCGAATTTGGAACAAAAACCCGCCACGCCCGCAACCCCTCGTCCTGTCATTCGGTTCAATTTCGAGAGCTGTGACATCTTGATTGCCAATATACACTGAATTATTAGGTCCAAAACAGTCCGGGACGGTGCAAGAACAATTGCCAATGAAGTATTAAATTTTCGAAGCTGAAAAAGCAAATAATGGACCGATATTATCGTTTGACAGATTGAGCGGCCACCATTACTGATTCGTTTCTTTAGTGTTGCCCGACCAAATTTCTATTAAAGGCTCTGACACCGGTCACCGGACATTCTGTACATTATGTATTGTGTAAAAAATTTACACCCTGGCAACTTCCGTCACGCGACAGGAACGCCCTCCCTCGCACGCCAATTTATAGTGGTCGCATTCTAATTTACATTACAATTAACGAGCGCTTCACCTTCATAGCAGATTTTTGCCTATTCCATCCTTACATTATATCATTATATACGTCTCTGTAGTACTACTTATAAGGGTCATCAATAACATGTTGGTAATCTGTTTCAATAAAATAATGATTTGTCAAACACAATCAAGTGAATACATTTTTTTTCTTTTCCTGTACTATGTTATTTTATTGTTTTCACTGTAAATTATATGAAAATACATCTTTAGACGCTGGCCAAGCATATTATGGCGGTGCACATGAACGCGGGCCAGGTGACAGAGCAACAGAAGGAGGGAGAGCTCTCCTTGCAGACCCTCAAGCGACTTGTGGGTTTCTGTCGCACCCGGTGTGGGCCGCGATTGTCGGCCACCGCAGGTGAGAAGCTGCGCAGCCGGTACGTGCTCATGAGGAGCGGCACCCTGGCCCAGGAGAAGGTGACAGAGAAGAGATTGTCCATTCCTATCACTGTTAGGTATGTACGAATCGTCTTTAAGCTTTATATTTGCGCATGGATTGTGAGTTTGGATAAGTTATTTGGGAGATGTATTGGAGGATTTGATGAAGGTTTTGGGAAGCATTCGGTGGGTAGTATGGAAGGAAACACGCCCTACCTTGTTTCTTGTTTTGGCAGACCTCCACCTCCAGGGCAAAGTTGACACAGCCTATTGTGATTCTTCCTGTATCCCTTATAGCGGCAGAACTCACTCGAAAGAGTTCAGCAAAGTTTCTACGTACTTTATCCTACAAAGCTGGTCAACGTGGTAATCTTCACAGCTACGAGGATCATCTTGCACTTTCATAATGCACAAACTTGAGTTGGGAAAAGTGAGTCATCATCGTCATTGACGCTACAGCCCACTGTGAGCCTTGGTCTCCTCTAGAATTTTTCCATTGCCCTCCTTTTTCCAGTCTGTCGCACCGATTGCCGTTAGATCCCTTATAAAGATAGAGAAAAATGAGTCCCGATGGAAAATATCCGATCTTGTGCTACACAAGATTTTCAGTGGAGCTATTGATTATCTTTCTTTATCTGACAACATTGCATGTTAACCCCCGAACTCTTTAGAATAAGTCAGCATCCTAATAATGTTAGTCATTTTTCTCCCATCACGAGAGTGTGTCACATGTACAGAGTGTATATGATGATATTCTTGCAGATACCCTATCATCGTTCAAAAAGTCAGGTAATAAAAACAACGTGATAGTCAAACCATTATTAAGCGGTAATTCATAGCATAGTTATTCAAGATTTATATATGATTGTATCAAAGATTGGTAATTGATGTATATCTGTCTAGTAATCGATGGTTGTCTGTCGAATTGCGAATAAAAAAAGTTACTAATCATCAATACAATCAGATACAAATCTCAAGTAACGGTTAGTGCCTCACCATTCAAAATACCATCACAAGCGGGTTCTTAGCTTCACACAATTTATTATTTCAAACTAATATTTTAATGTCAAGTTAGTTATGTTGCCATGAATTTAATTGCTAAATAATTGCTAGTAGGGGTATTGCCCAAAAGGGGAATGAGCACTCCGAGACATGCGCTGTGCTATTTTCTGTATTGTTGTCATCTGAAATCTTATTGTTATTACTTTCACCTTTTGCAGACAACTGGAAGCCATTATCCGCATATCAGAATCTCTTGCCAAGATGCAGTTGCAACCATTTGCTACAGAAACTCATGTCAATGAGGCTCTCAGACTCTTCCAGGTTTCTACTCTGGATGCTGCCATGTCTGGCAGCTTGGCTGGTAATTATACTTTTACAATTTTGCTTGCGGCTATCATAATTGTATTTCACGTTTACCATCAGACCATAATCTGCTGAATACGACTTGGCTGAATTTCAGGTTGCGTTTTAAGAAAATTGTTAATAAGGAAAGGGCTTTGAAATCACATTAAAAATAGCTAAAAACACACTTTTTACCTTAAAATTAGGTCCTCAAAATCTTATACAAATTTATATGCAATGGCGATGCACAGTGTTCATTAGACTGATTATTTTTTTGTCACATCTTATATATTTTCTTAAAGATTGACTGTTTAATTTACACTTTAATAATTTAATATTTTGTTAGTTTGATACATTCAAACTAATTAGTAAAATTGCATATGCAATGCGTGTACCTCATCGCAGCAAGCAAGCGGTAATTGTTTGTTGTTGGCGTGTCTTCCCGTCTAACCTTATCCATAGATTTATTGGAGTAGATAGCCGGATGGATATTGGAATTGCCAGGTTGGCGTCCGAACATGGGTAATACAAACTAATATCGAAGGGATGGTGTCTGTTTTGCACGGGGTCCTAAAGTGTAAAATGCTAAATATGTAACGAATGATATTTATCTATATAAATAAAAATGTAAATGTTCATTTGTACAAATTCGCTAATCTCTGAATGTTCTTCATCGATTGCTTTGAAATTTTAACACAACGTTGCATTCGAATACGAAAATGTTTTTGTATACCTACTTTCTTTTTACATACCTATTATTTATTTATATAAATAAGAATGTCCAAAATCTTTAATTTTCCTAGCATTTTAAAGCTTCTTAGCATCTTTATGTTTGATTCCAACTGTCAAATTGTTAAGTGTAACTTCAATGAATTGGATTTTTACACTTCACACATTATTTTATTGTTAACTAGCTGTTCTTACCCGGCGTTGCACGGGTTAGGATTAAGTTGAAAATAAATTTGTGGGGGGAAACAAAGGTTCGATTCGAACGGTATAGGTTTGTATCGAAAATATATCAGTGAAGGGAAAGAATAAAAGGGGAGGGAGGAAATGTCACCTGTGTTACCCGCCAGGTCCTAAAGAATAAGTTTGCAAATTTTGAGTCCAATTGGTCGAACTGTATAGATTTGCATCGAAAATATATCAAGGGGAGGGGAAAGGGTAAAAGGGGAGGGAGGAAATGTCACCTATGTTACCCGCCGGGTTCTAAAGAATAAGTTTGCAAATTTTGAGTCCAATCGGTCGATCCGTATAGATTTGCATCGAAAATATATCAAGGGGGAAGGGGTAAAAGAATATGAGGGAAATGTCGCCTATGTTACCTACCGGGTCCTAAAGCATAAGTATGCAAAATTTGAATCGAATCGGACAAACAGTGTAGATTTGTATAGAGAACAGACAGACATTGAGTTTTATATGTATAGATAATTATTATAGTAATGCTTTAGGGCAGTAGAGAAGGATAGCTATCCTTCTCTTAATTTTCTAAAATTTTCAATCTTCAAAGAACAATCGTGGAAATTTCATTTCCTTCCATTATTTTTGTCATTCTCTTGAAAAATGCAATTTAGGACTTTTACTCTGTAAAAAATACTATGACTATAGAAAAATTAATATTTTCACATATTTAACGCAGTTTGTTCATGTAATTCAGGTGCTGAAGGCTTCACAACAGAGGAAGATCACGAGACATTGTCGCGGATAGAGAAACAGCTGAAGCGCAGGTTTGCTGTCGGTTCTCAAGTATCCGAGCAAAACATTATCCAAGATTTCCTCCGACAAAAATACCCCGAACGCTCCATCTTGAAGGTCATTCACACCATGATAAGAAGGGGTGAATTGCAGCATCGCATGCAGCGGAAGATGCTCTACCGACTCTCTTAAAATCTCACATTATTGTTTTGTTTATTACACCCGAATATTTCTTGATTAAACTTATCTTATATTACTTTTTGAATTATTTTACTTTAAATATAATTGTTATTTTAATGCATTTTACTTAGGAAACACATTTAAGGTTGAAACGTGCTACTAAAACGCTATGTGACGTGATGTGTCGACACTTGATGCGAATCGTTCACATATACAACACGCCACGTGATGCTACAACACGCTTTGCTAGTATCATTGCTTCGCGAAGGATGGAAGTGTATTGACATGGCCATGGATTTACTATTTAAAGACGAGCTGGATGAAGATTTATTGCAGATTTTTTATATATATTTTATACAGAAACAGTTGATTAAAAAAAAATTCTTCCCAAGCATTATTCCAAATACTATGATCACGGTATTGGCCTGAACTCATTATGTAACACTGGGTACCGTTTCAGAAATTCTATTAATTGCTCATCCGAAATTTTAAACAAAAATTATCTATAAACCAAGAAAGAAAGACTGACGCGTAGTGTCGGGTGTTAACAGGAAACACGCTGCGTGTGTTTCCTGTTAACGGAGTTAATTGGGTGGGTGAGCCCCCTCTCCCGTCAACACGCCGACCTGGATCGACTGGTGTTACCGCTTGGTGTTGTGTTTCATCACATGGCGTGTTGTCTATTTGCATCTGACCATATTAAATATGTTACATTAGTACTGAATTGTGACAATTACTGACACGCATGGCGTTTTAGTATGTTTCAATCTTTATTAATGTGTTGATGAATTTTCAGAGATTCACAACAAAAGCGCGCTCAGCAGTCTAAAATGTCACCCATATGCAATTTTTCATGCATCATTGTGACAAATAAATATTTAATCATCTCCCCAAATTCCTCCCAAAGATTTATGAATTCATCACAAAAAAAAATTATTTTAATGAATTGTATTGACCCTGGATCATAATAGATTTATAGCAGTGAAGATTGAGAGAATTCTCATCATTTTTTTACATGGTGTATTTAATAAAAGTGTCAAATTAAACAACACATCAATATAGAATTGAATTAAAAATGACTGATTTAGTCCGAAGCGATACTTATGGAAATTTTTCATAATAAATGTAGTATACAATCGGCCATATTCTAAAATAAGTAATATTGCTATTTCTGTATCTTTGGCTGTATAAAATTGTAATGCTGCCAATTCTGACGTTTAAGGTTTGACAGGTTTGTAATTAATGAATTCAATGAAATACATAAATAGTTTTTAATTAGTTTATGGTGTAAATAAAAGAATGATTTTAAGCCTTTATTGGGAATGGATATTGGGGGTGTTTCTGTACGCCTTTCCAGAAAAGAAAATCGATTATTCGGCCATCTTCTCCCCTGTCTAACTGCCGCAGTAATTCCATCTCGTCTGCTTTCAATTCAAAGTTAAATATATCAATGTTTTGCTTTATCCTCTCGGGATTAGAGCTCTTCGGAATAACCACGATGTTATGCTGCACCAGATATTTTAAGAGCACCTGAGAAGGAGTTCGTCCATTTTGGGCAGCTATTGTTTGCACTGTCGGGTGGCCAATCAAATCTGGACAATTTTGGAGTCTAAAATAGAAAAAATTTACGTCTATATAAAGTAAAACCTTGTTAATTCGAAATTCAAGCCACAAAAAAATAACAATGCAATTGCGAAATTTGCCGAAATTTTTAAACTCGTGAAAAAAGCCATTGATTTTGTGAAATACGTCTGTATTTTTGCATATTTCAAGAAATCACTCCGAAAATGCAATATTTATTACGTTAATACAATGTACCTGATATTAGTATACATATTTGTTGTTTTCACTTGCGAAATAAATCAAATATATTTTTTCAATTTTTATCACATTTCATAAAAATGTCGAATTACCTGAACTAAAATGTATTGATTTGTGGTGCTAGGGGCTAAAAATTATTTTAAATTACAAATTACCAGGGTTAATCTAATATGAAATTAACATTTTGAGTTTTAAAATTTTTTAACGGAATTTTATTGTATTTACAAAATGCAAAAGTCCCAAAATGTTAATTTCATAGACTAGCCCTGGTAATTTGACCCCGGTAATTAGTAATTGGATACAATTTTTAGACCCTTGCACCATAAATCAATACACTTTCAGTCACAAAGTTCAAAATTTTTTTAAGAAGTTATAAAAAACTAAAAAAGCGCGCGGCTTTTTGATTGCGCGATGTCCTTTATGTATTTCGTGATACGTTGATATGATTAAGGCGGAATCAAAAGTTAAATTTGAGTGAAGATTGATGAATTGATTAAATTCAAAAATAGCCAAACATTTTCCATTAAGGCCATTCAAACGTGACGAAATGAAAAAAAAAATTGATTTTTTTCACAAGTGAGAACAGCAAATATGTATGTCAATAGAAATGTCGCCATCTATGCATGAACATAATAAATATTGTGTTTTTGAAATGATTTCTTAAAGTCTACAAAAATATGTACGTAATGTAAATGTGTTTTTTACAAAATTAATAGTTTTTTCACGAGTTTTATAATTTTTGCCGAATTTCACAATCGCATCATGATTTAAATTTTTTTTGATTACTGAATTTTGAATTCAAAATCCTTTTTTGGGTTCTCTGAATTTTGAATTAACGAGGTTCAATCAGTTCTGCTAGAACAATAGGAATGTGTTTTATTTCAACATGTTACATAACTATGCAGCGATTTAAATGTAATGTAACATTTGATGTAATGATCTTTTAAAATAATTTATTGTTTATTTGAAATTATCAATACTCTATCGTAAGTCAAAGTCACTGCAAGCCAAAATGGCTGTTTTAAGTTGAGTGTGCTGTTAGATGCGGTGATGAGTGATGAGACAAAGATATTTGTTCAAAATAAGTCACAAAAAATATTGCGATGTTCAGTTTTCTAGGGGTTGAAAAAAAATTAATAGTAAAAGAATTACTAAGTTTTTTGCTGGCAATGACATCTTTCTTATTTTTCCTTCACTTACCCATAATTGTATTTGGTTGAAAAGTGTGCCTGGGCTCCAGGACTTCCGAGAGGGCTGTACGCAGTCACCACAATGTTTTTCTTCTCGCAGTAAGCCCTCAGCTCCGGCTGCTGCAGATACACATGACATTCCACTTGCAGAACTTGTGGTTTGACACTGGCGACATTGTATATGGCTTCGATTTGTCTCTCGTTGAAATTTGACAGTCCAATATTTCTTGCTAGTCCCAGTTCTTTCACTGCTTCCATTGCCTGAGGAATTTTTTATTATCATAGTAATTGTAGTGACTCAAGAAGATAAGTAAGTGCCTATAGGTTACACTTTTACACGATAAATGAATCTACATGATCCAATTAACAGGCATAAACAAAACTAAATTCATGCAGCGGGTAGAGCGTACTTTTAATAAGGATGCCCTCTGAATACACTGATTAACTGTGAATGTCACCACCGAATTCAAATATTGTCGCTTTGACTGCCGATTCCATACTGAGGTCGCGCAAGCTCACATTCTAGCCAATCGAAGGACGGCGGTCACCAATACCTTTACGTTATACGTATTATACACCAACTTATCAATGTATTCGAAGTGCATCCTTATATGGCGGCGATTCTACATTTGTATCATTACTATATATATAATGATTTCTAAAAAAGCAAAAATATTGCTGTATAAAATTATGATGAGACCAGATGTGAAAATAGAGGGCGGCTTTCACAACTTGAAGAACCAAAAGTCATAAAATTAGGGAGGAATGGCTAGTCTTCGAATGATTTACAACCCCTAAATGCTGCTCAATAGTAAACTGAATGAAGTCTATGAAAAAGAATTGGCATACCCAAAACGAGGTGGTAAGACAGTACATATAAAGACCTATCCATTCTTGGCAGGAAAGAGACCGGAGGAGGTGTATTCTTGAGGAGGCCAGGACACGTACGGGAATGATCATAATAATATTTTTTAATTACAATGCTTTGTTTCTGAAGTGTTCTTGTCTTTCTTATATTGTTGTCTTATTCACTAGACTCGGCAAGTCTTAACTTACAGTTTTACCTCTGTTTCGTTGTATTTCTCTCTGATGTGCGAAAAATAAAATAATAGAGAGAATAGCATTTAGGCCTTGGAAAAATTTAGTGTTCCAAATGCAAGCTTTATATTTTAATATTTAGTTCAACTGTAATAAGAATCTGTCATCATATCACAGTATTTGATTTTAAATAAAATTAGCGCAGTTCACAAACGTATACTATTGAACTTGGCATACAAAGCAGCCCTAAAATAATTTGATTGTTATTTGTACTCGGCACGGAGCCCCTACATATAGAAAAATCACAATTGAGGTGGCTCGGACATGTGCTAAGAATGCCAGAGAATGTATGAATACCAAGAAGTATTCCTTTGGGAATCCTAGAGGGAAGATGAGCAGTGGGTCGCCCCAAATTAAGCTGGGAGAAATAACAGCAAAATATGTATGAAAACTGAATGGGTCTGGACTGGTTAACTCATACGGAAGCAGCACAAGACAGGAGAATATGGAAGCAGCTTGACGAGTCTTTGGGCCCCCGACCCTACTAGGACAAGAGGATGAGGGTGATGATGATGTTATTTGTACTCTTACTAGCAGTTCTTCCTTGCGAGCTCTTCATTCAATTCAAGAGAGACAAATTCAGTAATTAAATTATTTTATGTTCAACAATGTTACAGGTTAGGTGCTCTTAGGTGGTGTGATAAGAGAGAATGGTAAGAAAGATATACATGTGTATGATTTGAATTTCGACGACATTATAAACAGAGAAAAACTTGGCATAGCCTAATAAACCAAGTACTGGAAGATGGTCCCTTCTGTAGTGCCATATTTTATTAGAGGTCGGCTCACACATTGGCGATCATATAACTGTTTATCCTTGCACGAAACAACTCCGTATCCATATAGTTCGTATAAAATATCCATTTGTACCTAAATATGTCTTCTTCTTCAGCCTTCATCTCTCCATTGCTAGATATTACTTTACCTTACCCCTCCATCCTTTTCTGTTTTTAGCTTCTTGTAACTATTTCCCCCCCCCTACAGCGGCTATATCCCATCTCTTATAGGCCTTCTAACGTCTATTTTATTCTCCCAAGGTTTCCACTTCAGAACTCTAAGAGGCTATCTTTTGGCATCCTGCCTTGCAACATGCCATTTTAACTTTACTACACGATCCATGATAGAGTGCGACCAGTATAAATTGGCGTGCGAGAGAGGGCGTCCCTGTCGTGAAACAGAAGTTGCCAGAGTGTAAATTTATTACACAATACAGAATGTCCAGTGACCGGTATCGGAGCCTTAAATAGAAATTTGGTCGGGCAACACTAAAGAAACAAATCAGTAATGGCGGCCGCACTACCTAGAGTCCTGTCAAACGGTAATATTGGTCCATTATTAGCTTTTTCAGCTTCGCAAAACTTTAATACTTCATTGATTGAGATTGAACTGAATGACAGGGCGAGGGGTAACCGCCGAGTGCGGGCAGGGCGGGTTTTAGTTCCAAAGTCGCCACACGCCAATTTACGTTGGTCAAGCTCTATCCACTACTCTGGTCTAATTTCATCATTTCTTATTCTATCTCTTAGGATTAAATCAAGCATAGACCTTTCCATGGATCGTTGCGTGCATTTGAGCTTGTCTACGTTTTTCTTTGAAAGTGTCATCGTCTTTACTCAGTAAATCATCACTGGCAGCATACGCAATTTGAAATCTTTTCTTTTTAGATTAATTGGGATTCCTTTATAAAATATGTCTTATATTTAAAATACGTCAAAGGACCATAATATAAACCTGCATCTATAGAGCCAAGGACTCTGATGTATGGATTAACTTTTGGTTTAGAGTCCATGCCTCCTCCTCATATAAGAGAATGGCGAAAATATAAAGGCCTCATTCTGTGAAATGAACTTCTTGCTCTAAGCGAGCTCTTACCTCTTAACAATATATTTTTTATAAATATAGTTATATTTTGATTAAATACGGCAAATTAATTAATTGGTTTTTTTTACCGAAAGTATGAAAAAAATTCACCGGGGACGTGATTAATAATTAACGAAAATGTGTAGAATGTATGAATATAAATGGGGCAAATGTTGCAAGGCCAGAAGAGTGTAGCTCTTTTTTCTATTCTACGCTCTGTGGTAAACTGTGATGGTTAATAGTTTAGATGTAAAAAAATTAATGCATATTTCCTTTTTTAATTTTACAGTTTGTAAGCTGTTTTTTTTTTGTCTGGCTTGTAATATCTCGGCAATACTTATAGTGGTAAGTATTTTATTTATTTTTTTGTTAAGCTGCAACAGATCACAGATCTGAAAACTGAGAAATCGCGGCCCATGACAGCCAAAAAGTACTGTGCCGGGGAAATAATCAAGCACATGGTATATATAATAATTGCTGATCCAATTTTCGAGAAAAGAAGAAAAAAGAAAGAAAAGGGGGAAAACCCTTCTCTCAGGGTTTTCCCCCTTTTCTTTCGGGGAACTCATTACTCATCGGACGCATGTGGAAAGGTGTGTGGTTCCAGAATAGCCACTCTCAAAAACATGGCAAACATCCTCACAAGGAATTGAACGTTTTGGCGTTAACTTTGTCAAAATCCATTATTAACAAATTATGAACTAAAACGCTGAACTTTGTTTTTTTCCACACATTTGAGACTTGTTACACTACATGTTTCGGAAACATCCGTTTCCTTCTTCAGGTGAGTTAAGAAGAAGGAAACGAATGTTCAGGTGAATAAGACTATAAGTTAAGAAGAAGGAAATGGATGTTTCCGAAACATGTAAGTGTAATAAGTCTCATATATAAAATACTGGAAAAAAACAAAGTTCAGTATTTTATTTCATAATTTGTTAATCTTCACGAGGGACTGCTGAAGAAGAAAATTTACTACATATTACAAAACTAAATATGTTGTTAGTCTTATTAGCTGGATAAAATGCTCAATCACTCAAGTATAATTTAAATTGTTATGTATTATTCTTATTACCTTCCACAATGCAATGTGGTCTGTTTCCAGATCCAATTCAAAATCTCCATTTTCATTCACCTTCGGTGTCATAGTCTTTTCATCATTTTGAAAGCCAAAAGGTACATGTATTAGATAGAGGTCGACGTATGACAAATTCAGTTTACTCAGAGACAACCTCAGTAATTTCTCCACGTCGCTGGCTCTGTTTGCGATATGTGGAAGCTGAAAAGTATAATCAGATATAATGTATGTTGAATCGTATTTATATTTATATTTTTAGAAAAGAAGGTAAGGTACTGTGAGATAAAATGTAAGATCTATTCTCCAATTTTGGAAAACTGAATTGATTTAAAAAATTACGAATTTGTAATCTTATTACTAAATATCTTTTATTTAAATTAAATTCATGTTAAAATTTCAGTCCGAAATTATATTTATTACGCATATGTCACATGCGAAACATAATTATAATCATTCCAATGAGAAAGTGCAATTATCGAGACTCAGTAAAAGTAAAAAAATATATAGTATAATATTCAGTCAAACACAAATGCTTTGCATGCTAAATTAGGGTAAACTATATGCAAAACGGGGTTTCCATTAAAGAATTTTACAAAATCATGTGCATTTATTAATATAACCTTATTTGCTATAATTTTTACTGTAGTCCTAAAGATAAAAGGCTCTGTGTATATAATCCAATTTAGGTACATAGGACATAATTTTAATTGTATACATTACAATGTCGATCACTGATGCTACCAGATGGTGCAAATAAAAAAGCAAAGAAAAAAATCTTAATTTTCTATGTAACAATGTCCATCGATAACGCTATCAAATAGCCCAAATAGCTATGAGATATAATATGCAAAATAAACTGCATAATTTTCTATGCAACAATGTCCATCACTAACACTTTCAAGACGCTAGGTAGCATTTTTCTGACAGCCTTAACTCGCAGCCGAAATACATAGTAAAAGTATGTAGTTTTTGATGAGTTACAGCTAGAAATTTAAATAATTACCTACCTATGCACATAAGGCATAATTTGAAAATTAGGTATTATAGTAAAGCAGCATTAGAATGTTTCAAATTTCACAACACAAATAGAACTGTTTTCTATTTGCATAATGTAAGTAGTTTCAGAACAAAAAGGTCATGTATACATATAGTAAATCGATATTTCATAATGTAATATATCAGTTCTCTTTAAAAGACTGTGTGATATTATTTGTATGGCGAGATGATAGAAACAATATAGTTAATAACATGAAAGGCTCCTTACAATAAAAATACAAAAAAATCCCTAACGAGTAGCCTAAAACATTAATTAATTTTGGATAAATAAAATGACTAAGTTCGTAGTTCTTTTGTTGTGTGTTTTACTAAATAAAAATAAGTACTTTTGTTGTTATAAACAGCTCACTTCGTTGTCCTTTTTCTTGGTCTAGCCATGAATTCAATGCACGACCAATGGCATCTTCATTATTATAGTTGAATGCTGTATCTATTAGACGATAGCCCAAATCTAATGCAATGCTCACTGCCGACTCAATCTCATCTGCTTTGGCCTGAAAGATTATAAAGATGTGTCAATTTAATATAAGACACAAACTGTTTAAAAATTATAATAGTGCGTTTAAATCTAGAAAAAAACAATTACCTGCCATGTTCCTAATCCAACCAATGGCATCTCTGCTTTCGTTTCATTCAATATAACATTTTTCATTTTTATTCAATAAAATCAAATCTGCTTATTGAGAGTGAAGAGATTTTGAAATATTGTGAAATTTGGCAAAAACTCAAGATGATTGAACTATTTTTAGCTCTCACACTAGTACCATGAACAACACTATAATTTAATTGCGAACCTTTTATTTACAGTATACTTTATGTTTTCGATAAAAATTATCGAGAGCTGCACACATAAATTACTGATTTCATATAACGAAACATGTAGGCCGTATTTCCAAACATTAAAAAAATATGTTTCCAATTTGAAATACCCGCCATTTTGAGTGTTGGCATTCTCAATAAAATAATATAGTAACCATAGAAAGTAACTTAAAAATCGAGAGTACAACCATTCAAGTTCGATCAAAGTAAGCGTAGAGTTTAAACTCGAATTTTTAGTATTTTTTTCGAAAACGGGTTGTTTCAACTCGGATTAAGTGAAATCTGTCAGAAAATTCTGAGCGGAAATTTTAGTTTAAACTCTCGGTCAGAGACGCACATGCGCACTGCGCAATGTAATTGACATCTGTCGATAAAAAATATTTTTATTAATTTTTTTACATACAAAGTGTCGAAATGTACAATATTATGTAGGGTGACACAGGCTTTTCTGACGATCGACTGATCCTACAGTATATCCTTAACAGGAGAAGTAATTTACTTAGACCTCGAACAATACTTTTTTGTCAGAAGAAATTGATTTTTCCGCAACTCTAAATGTATTTTACCGCAGGGCATTGTCGACAATATTTTTTTTCAAGGTTTCTATTCGGGTTTTGATCATTTTACATTTATATCGATGAAAGGTGCGTAGGTGATGCATCTGGAATACTGTTTCTTGGACTGCGAATAGGGTCAGCCATTACTAGAGCAATGGCTCCTCAGACCACATTTTAATCAGTCGAAGAGCACGATAAAAATCAAAAATATATTTGCCATTTTGTGCAAACAAAATATCAAGTTACGACAAACGGTACTAGGTACCAGATTTGGTGATTGCTGTATTGTAGGAGACCGGGATTATACTCTCAAACCATATGTACAGCAATTTTTAATGCTACAATTAATTGCGGTCCGGCAATAACACCTAGATTTTAAAGAAATCAGAAAGATGTATTGCTACCTCACCGGGAATCGAACCCGGAATTCTCAGTATGCAGAGCCAGTGACATGGCCACTGGACTACGAACTTCGATGTTATTTACCAATGTTATCGCATGGTTGGGTCACGTGGAACCGATGAGCAAGGAAAGGATGGTAAAGAAAATTGTTTGTCGAAGGCAGCAGAGGGCGTCCGCGGAATAACAGTAATAAAACAATATATTCGGTGTATGAAACTCTTTTATTGTATTTATATACCTACATATTAACAGGAAAATGAAAATTTTAATAAAAAATACAACTTTCAATTATAATTAAATCAAGCCAGATCTCTTTTGGCTTTATGCCTTTCCAAAACGACTTCGTGAACTTCCTGCCGATTATTTAGTTGGGTTTTGAAAATATCTAACTGAACCACATATAATTTATTCTGCATATCACTTTGAGTCGTGGGCTCTGGATTCAGTTCAATTCAGTTTTCGTAATACCTGCAAACAAAGAAAAGGTTATAAACAGAAAAACTAAAGAAATGCAATACAGATCAAATAAAAACATGTTGTTCTCGCAAACACTAAATAGGTAGGAAAACATTTAATTTCGCCAAAATTAACCTTCCTGGCGCATTTCATCGTATTCTCGAATCTACTTCGAAAATCTGGTGGACAGTATGCATTTAGGCGGAAACAAAGCCACAAAACATTAAATTAGTTGCGCAATGCGGCCCACTAGTCTCCTTTCATCTTTTTGTGGACATCTTCAGTCCTATTTAGTAAAACAGCATTGTTGATGATATGAACGTCATGTGATGTGTGTCACCATAGATAACATAATAATGCTGTCACTGCTGTCAAACGAAATTTAAATGACGTTATGCCATATGCAAAATTATTTTGGTATGCATTTTCTATGATTTTTAGTTTACACAATTGCAACATCCCTAATCCAATATTTGACAGATTTTTAGTTTGAAACAACTGTTTTTGCGAGATTTCGTGTAACCCTGAGGTTAAACTCAGTTTAACCCAGGATTTAAGCTTACTTTGATCCAACTTGAAACAACCGGGCCCTACTGTAATATAAATATAAATATAGACTAGTCATTAAAAAACAAACCTGAGACATCTAGTCTCTGCTGTCTTCTATTATGTACTAAATGTATCAGTCAGAAAGAGATAGAAATTATTTTCATAATCATGTATAAGAAAGGACAATATAACATACCATGATACACGAAATACACACGAAGTTATAGCGAATTGCGGTATTTATTCAATGGTCTTTTCTCTTTCTTTGTTATAGCGCAGCATACGTGTAAAAGAGATACAAATATAAACAGGATTGTGTATTGTATTCATATTTTTTATATAAATATCGCGAGGAAATGTATACATTTCGGACACCCCTAGACCAACTCCCGCAATGTGCGTCTATGTTAACAGTAATTCGTGTGGTCGTCCTGTGTAGCAGATATTTTGTTTTGTAACTAGTCTATATTTATAGTACGTCTATGATAATAATAGTATAATTTTTAATAAAGCTATAGTTTTAGACGCTTTATTTTTGAATTGGATATATAGTACAAAATAATTTCGCTCAGGATGCCACTATTGCTAAGGCCGGTACCTTATTAAATTTCAACACGCCCTATTATTATAACTTAAATTACTAACTTATTAAATTATAAAAATATATATATAAGCTCTCTAATAATAATGAAAAATATTCAAGCACTGTTGGGCGGAATGTGTAGTCTTTGAGACCATAGCTTTTGAAACCTTTAATATTACAAGCAAAGTGCATGTAAAATAAAGTTAAAACATTTTTATGCAATTATTTTTAAAGAAGAAAAGTGGTGCGCCAAGTTAGAAGAATATGGCTTTCTATCCTCCTCTCTGCCTTATCCCACGGAGAAATGGCGTGATATTTAGTTAGTTTTTTTTAAATTAAAACTATTTACGAATAACTCTTAACTTCTTTCAATGAACAGCATCCTGTATTTCAAATCTCATTAATTTTATGATTTTTCTCAATCAATTCGTATCGTAATCCATATCCATATCGTGGTTCTTAATCGTCGGCGATTAATTCTCGACATTCTGAAACTGCCTTTATGCTTAATTCACGGTTCATGAGTTCACACGAACACAATATATTTATATATATATGCATACAAATTGACGTATCTTTTTATTGTCTGATTCTTTGCAGCTGGCGCTGGCTGTCACGTCACCGGCGGAGTTTTTAACATCTTCGGTCGCGGGTTCTAAAAGTGAGATCCTGTTTTGTTATTTTGTATCTATTTCTCGTATTGGTCAATGTTTATAATTGTTATTTTTTCGAGCCTTTGATAGATTATTTGTACTTTACGGACTGTGGAGTTGTCATGACACTGCTAATTATTAAATCTTCAAATATATAAATTTATTTTATCGGATTGATATGGATTAATTGCATAATTTATTCATCTGTGAATCAATGCGCAGTTGCAATTTTATTTATGGTGGGTCCTTTCGGCTCGTGGACTTTGACATAGGATTTTGTGATTTTCAAGTTGTAACTAGACGTGAACCTACATACATACGTGTAGAAACGTGTTCGGCCTTTGCTTTGTGAGAGGTGACATTACAAACGTCAATTTATTTCAAACATTTGATTGGGTTTCTGCAATAACTGTATTTTAACCGTTAATTAAACTTCTGTTACAAAAATATTTTTTACTGATTGTCAACTTTTTTAAAAAATATATTTTTTTATAATGTAAAGCGTGAGTGAAGGAGCAAAATCAGATTTAATAATTTAACACATTAAAAAAAAATAATGTTAAAGGCTTAATATTTAAGAAAGTTGTCCATTGTTTAGTCCGCATTTAATGAAAATTTTCAGATGTAATTATTTTAATTTTAATTAACTTTGAAAGTAAATTGATGCATTAAAATGTCAATTTCCTATGAATTCGAATTATGTGGATGTAATTGGTTTTGAAAAGTGCATATCTAATACGTAGAATTTTCCAAATTTGAATTTGAAAACGGTACCTAATATTTCTCAGATATATTTATATATATTATGTACGTATAAATTATAACATTGTTTTTGGATTTTAAAACTTACTATTTTCTATATATTTTGTGTATATTTTTCCTTACAGATAATAATGGGGTGTACCGGAATCTTGAAGTACGTGGCCATCAAGGTGTTGCAGTTTATCTTATTCTTTCTGGTGGTCGTGTACATGCCAGGCCCTCCCTCAGAATGTTTATTTATACCGACCAAGTAAGTCCAATAAAAAATGTATATTCTAGGAACTTCTGGGTTTTACTAAAATAATTGGAATTGATCCAAATTTGAAATGCCGAGTAGTTTATCCAAATTACAATATTAGAGATTATAGCTACAAAATTATAGTATACAAAAGATCATGTTGAATAACATATTCAGGATTGGTTTTACGCTGTTTTCTTGAAACAGATGGTAAGAAAACTCCCCCAATAAAATACATTTTATTTATTGGGTTTTCAATTTAATACACCGGTTCTTGAACTTTGGCAGACCGGTCTTGTAAAAAATAACTTTTTCCAATTTCTGCAAGGTTTTTATCATTTTGTTTGACTTGTATTAAAGCGAATGAATTTTTCATAATTGACATAAGCTGCTGTAATGATAGTTCAACGTTTTGCAAAAAATAAATCAGAAATTTTGAGAAAAAAATGCAAACTTTGATATGGCATATCTCCACAACTATAGATGGTCATGGTTGCTTGAACAATTTAGACTCACAACATAGGCAGGAACCTACCGGCCAAGTTTCCGCTGCTAGCTCTGGTACACCCTGTATATGTAAATGTGGCCTTGCCAAGATAAGAGTAACAATATATCCCTTCAACGAGATACTCTCCCTAGGCTTTTTAATACATTATGTACGAGTGTATCGGAAATTCCTTATTACTTGTGCTCAATATCATATTTATTTAGCTGTAATGGCCCAGCTGTCTAAAGAGTGAAATTTGTGAAGACTTATTTGTAACAAGTATTAAAAACCGTTCTGATAAATAATTCTTGACAAATTAATTACTGCAATCTAGAGAGCATGGACACCTGAATTCTGTAACAATTGACTATAAACATTTTGCCGATTTTACTTACAAGATTCTGCATTGGTTTGGAGATAGTGAAGGTTCTTACTGATTGATATTTTTTAACCGGTCGGATGCCGGCCGTACGTAATGCAGAGTGTACCCTGTCTGCCGCGCAATTTCGCGCACGATTGCTGTTATTTAGACACTTTTTTGCGACGGTTATATTCATGTAAAAATCAAAAATAATCGCTAAGAAGTTGCAGTTTCTGGTTTCTCAATATACAGACTTCAATAATTACTTATACAGTAATTACTTATTCATTAATTATGAAAATAAGTAACGAAATTTACTGTCAGAAATGTACGCACATGTTTATCCAATAAAACCATGGAAGCAATAACACTAAAGATATTGTATTCAATATTTTCATTCTAAATATATCAAAGAATATAAAAATACTTAATTTTAACACTTTTTTATTTAAGACGAAGACGATATTTGGAATGGTTTTTTGTCCGGTTTTTTGTGGCAAATGAGGTTATTTGACAAATAGAACTCATTCATTCATTCAAAAACTTGAGATACAACCAATGGCAAGCTTTAAAAACCCGTAAACTCAGGTAAAATAGGCCGAATTCACATATGTGTCTAGGGAGCGCAGGTCTGCGCTCTGGCACATGACACATAAATTATTTAATATATATTTTTAACAGCGTGTGTGTGTGAAAACACATCACTTCAGCTTTTTGTACATCTAGAGTCGACAAATATAATAACTGAAGTCTGTTTTGTCTTAAAAAGAAATGTCAAAAGAATCATTTTTCCTGTTAATATTATCGGGAATAAACACATATCTCTCTTGAGACTCTAACATAGGGAATTAGAGACAAAATACATTTGAAAGTAAACAATATTTTTATATGTAGGTATGTTGCATTGTGTGGAGTGATCATTTGAGCCAGCTCACACAGGTTGTAAGCCCTGGGCCATCTTATAAAAAGACTTCCACACATGTTTCCATACAAATAGTTTCGTTTCTGTGAGACTTCTATAATTTATCTTTATTTACATCCGAATGGAACAGCAAGTACAAAAAACTTTGCATATATTTATTTTAATATCCTTTTTTCGGATTAAGTGTCCGTTTCCCATGCAACACAGGTGTATCAGCTAGTCATTGCTATTTTTAATATAAACTCTACTAAACAAAATGAAATAATTTGAATAACCCTAACCCCTGATCTTCTGACTTCTCAATCACATAAGGCAGACACGATTAGGTAGTGCGATTATATGTTTTAAACAAAGTATTATTTTTCTTTTAAAAATATAAATATTTAAGTCATACAGTTATGTATATATTTAAATTTCTATTGATAATATTGTGAAATCCATTGTTCTTTATTTTTACAATAACAAAAGGAAACTAAAATAAGTGTTGATTTTAATTAAACAACTCTGTATTAACCACTTAACTAGTAACTCTACGTCTACCGGTTTCGATACCACCATATCTTCATCAGGACGGACTCAAACTAACTATACTAACTATCCATTATCTATTCTACCAAAAAAATTAATTTTTGAACGGGGGCGTGGCTACAGCTATGGTGGGGGTAATTGAGAAGTGGACGCCGAAACGGGGAATATGTCAAGTAACGGGCTATTCTATTCAATCAATTCTATCTCTATTCAAGTAATGGGGATTTGCTTTTATACTAATCATTGTTTATGTAAAGATTTAAAATATATATGATTTATATATATATATATTATATTATATATATATATATATATATGGAAATTGTTTAATAATAAAAGAAACATTGACAAAATCAGATTGACAGAACTTTTTTTTGTCTCCTGTAAAGTTCTAAATAATCACTAACGCCCTTTTGGCTTTCTATCCTCGATATATATTGTAAAAGCCCACAGGGCGTTGATAAATAAATAAATAAAGTTGTGTATTCTTGTCGCCGCAATGCTCACCCTTCGTTTGTTTCAGACCCAATGCAGAAGTTATCTGCATTCGCTTTGCATTAGTTTTGAAATTTTTCTCACGCAATAGCTTGGAGGTAATGCCATTCTTACATGAGCCAGAGATCTAGTTGCAAGCTAACCATTCTGTGAATAATTATATCTGGTTCTACAAATGTAATATTAATATTGTTTACCGTTAAATGTATCTTATAATAAATGACATTGAATAAATAAATGTAAACATGTATTGGATTGGATGACACACATAATCTGTGTTTTGTTATGAGAAATGTAAAACAGTATGCATAATGAACAACTCTTGATTGTAAACATTTTATTAATAGTTTTTTCTCACATAGATACAGCCTACGTGCTCTAAATGATTTGCAGCATATTATATCCTTTTTATTGCGTTTTTAAATTTCATCAATGACAATTCGAATTATCTTTTTACTTTACTCAAATTTGCAAAACAATTTTCATAATTCATATTTACATGTAATCTGTATCAGGTGTTAAATCATATTGTTGCATGATTAGAGTATACGTACTTTATTATAGAGTACTAGTCGTACACCCGTGAAAAATCACGATTTTGAAGCTGAAAATGAATGAATAGAAAACCATTAGATTTTTTTTATAGCCGCGTGCTGATCGACGTGTCACACTCAGGTGCCCGCGCCTCATCAGTGTTGTAATTCTAGCAAGTTACGGACGTTACAGACAGATAAACAACAAAATGATTACATTTAGATGTTTATTTAGCGAGTCCGCCAGCAAAAATTGTCAATTATCTAGTTTATTTACACTTTTAATGGTACTGTTGCTGGCAAACTTCTTGAAATTCTTTGGCGTAGTGGGGGAATGTGCAGAAGACAAAATTTGGGTCTCTTTGGTGGAATGGTACATGCGCAAACTTCCCCCCCACTACGCCGTAAAATTTCAAGATGTTTGCCGGCTACTATACTAAGGTATGATATCAGTAGGCTCCCAGTATCTATATCAAACATCTTTCGTTAATAATCGTAATAGTCATTAATTTATTATACACTCTCAATATCAAATTTTAATTTTAATACTTAATTTATTTTTAAATAAAATAATGATAGTAATAGAATTTTGTTGAACTTTGTAACCAAACAAGAACTTAATATATTTGTAAACAGTTATTTTCTTATATCGCTTTATTCCTCGCCAGTTTAATGGTTGATATCCCTGACATTTAGGTTGGCGGCCGACAAAATTATTCATATTTATCTATAATTCATTAATATTTTTTCAAACTAAAAATACAATCCATTCAGGGCGGGTGCGTGATATAGGTATCTGAGACATGTAACATGTTTTTTTTTTAAATTTTTAATGGATAAACAATTGTAGATATTCGTATTTTAACGTACATTGTTTTCCAATTCAGCCATGTGAAAACTTCTACATTGGCCAAAGAGGCTTAAATTGGATACGCGCAATTTAAATTCTGGTTTCCATCCGTTAACAGCTACAACTCGTTGAATTTTAATTTATTTTAATTTAAATAATTTTTGTATTAATGTTTTTTTCTTATGAGCTTCAATATAATTAAATGTGATGAGTAATATGTTGTACTTACTCATACGTTATTTATTACATATATATTTTTCTTATAAAATTAACACTAAAGTATCGGGAAAATATGAGGAAGTGATATCATGTGATAATGATAATGAAAAGTCATAGTAATTCTAGATAATTTGGTGAATCTGGAATTCACACCTTGCATGTCCAAACTTGTGTGAACTTGACTTAGTCATGAGTATTCAATGAAATGATATGAAATGGAAATACAAACATAATACGATATTTGACATCGGTGGATTCTCGTTTCTGAAATAATCATTTTCCCGCATTTGTCATTTATTTTTTCCTGTCCCAAATTAATACGTTCAAACAAAACAAAAATAGATTTTACCGATTGTTTCTTTATACATTGTTTTACCGCATTAATCGTTAAATTATGCGGCATATTCCGTAGCTAAATGTTTGTTTTTGATTAACGGTACATACCTACTCGTAAGCAATCATACGAATAAGTTGAGGTTTCTGAAGATGATTGGCTCAAATTAGATGTGTTGATAAATTTTTCAAATTTTGTTGCATTCGACGATGATGACGCAATGTATGGGATAGAAATCATTGAAAACTTGTGTGATGCGAGGTTGAAGTAGACAGCAAACATTATCGAAGATGTCGATGAGGTTGATCCGCCGCCTGTACTTTCGTTTTTTCACGGCCTTCAAAAAATTAAAAACTTTTTTTTATAAACATTCAATAACTGATGCAGACAAAAATGCCATTTGCAACACCGAAAAAATACTGTTGCGTGCGGGAATAAAATATCAAAAAAATAAGTGAGCTTGAAAGATCTTGTACAATACAATGTTTAGTTAATTTTTTCATTTCTCTATAGATTTCCAATTTTATTTAATCACATTCATTTAGAAATATTAATCATTTTTGAAGTATTATATAACATGTGTAACATCTTTCCACTTGCTTTTATGCAATCTGTGGCAGTGATTTCATGAAAATGGATGGAAATGCGTAACAGGAAATAAGACGCTCGAAATTTCATTTAGAAAAAATCATTGTTTATTAACAAACCAATGTCCAGCAAGTACCATCACAGTGAAGATGCAGACTTCCAACAGCCAACGCTCCTGATTTTGTATATATGCTTCGCGACTGGTGACAAGCGTGTGGATTTGTAACTTTGATATATTTTGGGTTATATTTTTGAAACTATCCAATAAATACTTAAATTTTTTTAATTAATGTAAACAATAACAATCGTTAATGATTTACATTCTCAAATTTTATGTAACGTGATTATTTTTAAATATTTATCCAAAGTTTTCATACAATATGTATGGCGGCACACTACCGCCATCTATGAAAATAAATAATAACATAATCGACCAAACACATTTCTAAATAAAAATGCGTATGCACATACATTTTTTTACTTGTATTTACTAATTAATAAATATGTAGGTATTAGCTTTTTTAAATTTTGATGTTCATTTCTGTCGCTGCTCAATTGATATGTTTAATTGTGAGATGTCAAATGTTACACATCATATGCGACTACTGTAAGGCTCGCACGTTTTATTTCTGTATTCCCGCATTCATAGTTTATTTCAGTTGGTCCCTTCAAAAACGATCAATCGAGAATCTACTGTACATACACAATATGTGTGCGATGGCCATTTTCAAATCAAGAATCATAGTGTCGCCAACTCGTAACAATTGATTGTACCCTCCAACTTCCTAACCCGAATGAAAATACGTTTTAAACTAGTTTTCAATTTAACCTTCTTCATGTCCAAGCGTTTTTGAAACCGGGAAGCGACCTTGACAATTCCCGTGCTGAAGAATGCTGCCACCTGCCAGTTGTTGACAGTTTCGTAGGCGGCGTCATCGGCTTGCATGCATTTTCTGTTGACCAAACAACTGTACACATGGCCTTGTACAAGTTACCTCACAATGCCTTATGTTCTTTATGATATGATTTGTAAAGTTACATTACTTATAGGTTAGGAAATTTATTATGAGACTATAACCTAAAACCTGTCAAAAATTACATACTTTCAGGTGTTTGAATATCAGATTTACAGTAATTAGTAGTTACAATGTCCTAGCGGTATTTTAATCAAAAACACGTAATTCTCTTATAAAAAGTTTTTTGATATTATTATTTTTATAAAAATGCGTAGTAAATTTTTATTTTTAATAATTCTTTAATGACGATATTTTTGGTCAGCGTGCAAGTCTTCTCAAAAAATGCATCTTCATGCAGCGTACTATTATACAGGGTTATTTGGAAAACATTAATAACCTCGCAGAACTATATTCCTGCCTTGATTGTGAGTCGAAAATGTTCAAGCAACCATGACCTAATATCAATAGTTATGGAGATATCCGACATCAAAGTTTGCATTTTTTTTTCAATATTTCTGACTTATTTTTTGTAAAACGTTGGACTACCATTGCGGTAACTTATATCGATTACGAAAAATTCATTTCCTTTAATACAAGTGAAATAAAATAATAAAAACCTCCGAATTCCAAATGGAAAACATTCCAATTGGAAATTTTTCAGGGTTTTTATCGGTGTTCTATTGTTTTGTTTTGTGTCTTTAAATTGGTGTAAGAGAATGCTCTAGGCATATATTTGTTCTATGTTCGGTACATTTCTTTTGAGGGCGTTCTGATTGGAAGTTTCAAAATGGTTTTTATAATGCTCTTTTGCGATATATTTAAATGGTTGATATAGTTTGTTGTGCCAGATCCCCATGCTAAGATTCCATACTCAATCCGAGAATGACATAAGGCAGAGTAACTTTTTTAATATCTTCCTTAGATAGTATATTTCTTATATTTTTAAAGAAATATATAAGTTTTGTGAGCTTTTTAATGATTCCATTAGTGTGAGAGTTCCATCGAAGATTTTCATATATTTCTACTCTAAGATATTTGATGTTTTTTGCCTTCGTGATTGAATTCGTTAATTTCCAACCTGTCAAACTTAAAATAACAAAATTGACAGCATTACAATGTTAATTGTCAAGATACCGAAATAGCAATATTGTTTATTTTAGGATACGGCCGATTGTAAAATCATATTTCAAGTGGATAATCTTTTCAACCATTTGTTTGATTAGCAAGTCCAATATACATGGGAATGACATTTCATGGACAAAGGTTGGCTTTAATGAAAATGCATAATCAGAATTAAATTAAAAGTCAATCTTTTGTCAGTAAAAATATTCGCATTATCATGATTGTGGTAATTTTATTTATTCGATAATAAAACATTTAAGTATATCTCATTTTAAATGCGCAATTGTAATATTTTAGGAAGATATTTTTAGAATACATTTATAGAGCAGATCTCCCAGTAAAATTTTTCACAAAACTATATTAGAAATAGCGAGTTTAAATACACTTTTGTATACTCTCACTTTTTTTATACTTAACACTTTTGCATACTCACTTTTTGAATACTTAACACTTTTGATACTCTCACTTTTGCCTTGTGTTATTTTCTATCTTTACCTGTATCAATATTAGACACCTATAATGCGCTAAATATCAAACTTCTCGAATATAGGTCTTTTCATATAAGTTTGCAATTGAGTTAGTGTGGGTACAGTGCGTAATACGCGCATTGTTTCGTTGTGTTAAGTTTACAGATACGCCCCTCTCGTATCCGTAAACTTAACACAAGAAAATAATACACGTATTACGCACTGTACCCACACTAACTCAACTGCAAGCTTATATGAAAAGACCTATACCATCTGTGCTCTGACATCTTAATTACTCGTGAATATGTCTCTGAATGAATATGTCCCTGATCTGACTTTACTGGTCCATATATTTTTCCTTTAATGGTCCATATATTTTTCCTTTAATGGTCTATATATTTTTCGAATAATACTTCTTTAGCCTTTCCCAGTGTTGTAAACTCAATGTAAAGGGTGTTTTTTTAGAGGCGGAAATTTAAATAAAACACAGAAAAATGTTTTTAATATCTATGAAATTGGCTTTATTTGACAGATAATTTATGGCATTCATATTTTAATATGATTTCGGGCATGTGGCACGTGGCTGGCGCGTACAAATGAGCCCGTTGATTTCATTCTATCAATTCTTTTCATTCCACAAACTGCTCAACACCTTTCCCCATAAAATAATGTGTGTATAAATTATCGTATAAAACTACTAAAAGTGAGAAAAAAACATCGGTCATCACAAACGACATGTCTGACCCGGCCAGCCGCGCCGTAACAGTCGCTACTAAAGAGTTTAGATTGGCACCCTGCGTCCTGCACAGATAAATGCACAGTTCATTTTTGGTTACCCACCTTACTCGCTAGAACATGCACCTACTTATTTCAATTTTTTTTTCAGAATTTGAATAACTTTTAAAGAGAAAAATTTTAATTCTGATGAGGCGGTGAAAAATCTTTTTAAAGAATTCATCGATTCCTGTCTCCAGGATTTTCATAGAAAATGAATTAATGATTACGATGCATTAAAATCGCAAAAGTGTATCACTACAATGACCAATTTCTTGATTAATTAAATACATATATACTTTTTTTTGTTTAAGAACCTATTCTAGAAGTCTTGATATTATGGAGGAATACCTTAAATATGAACTATGTATTTAGAATATTTACAGCGATATTCATATAATTAGGGGTAATGTCAGCGGAGTTTTTTAACTCACAAGTTTTCATAAGAGCGCATTCAGTATTGAGGTTATGTAACCTGTCATGCACGACGCTCGTCTACTCGAATCTCGTGTCTCGCATGTGAATTATTGTGTGGTAGATTACAATTTTTGATGGACCCGAGTTTCTCATGTTTTTTACCATGAAATTTGATTTCATTTGGATCATATAATTCTCTATTGTTAATGTGACAGTCTCCTGACTCAAGACGTCTCTCATTAAAAAATAAAGTAAAGGTTTATAGTAATACAATATTTAATTTATTTTTCAGAATTGTAGCTTCAAGAAATTTGGAAGGAGCTCTCTCACTGAACACCGCATTGAATAATGCAGAGCACATCTTCACCGACAAGGTGAGGGGTCCGGAGGCCCTTGTAGACTTCAATGGAGAGCTGTACACCTCGGTGCATGGAGGGGAGATAGTCAAACTGTCCCCCAACGGCCATGTGACGCACGTTGCCAAGTTTGGACAGCCCTGTGGTAAGTTAACCACAATTTGTGAATAACTTAACGTTTGTTTATATTTTAGAGCTTTCTAATTTGTTAAATTCATTAATTTCAAACCTGTCAAACTTAAAATGTCAAAATTGACAGCATTACAATGTTATACAATGACTGTCAAGATACCAAAATAGCAATATTGCTTAGTTCAGAATACAGCGAATATCTGTTAGTTCGTGTCTATATGTTTTAGTGGTCTATAGTTCCACCCTATAAATCACCAGTAAGTATTTAGTTATACATCCTCCTCCTGTAATGTTTATAATTACTAGATGCCCATCTCGACATAGTTTAGTTTGAAAATAGTAAGAATATTGATGCGACACGTATTTCGCATTCGCATCGCTATTTAAAAAAATAATGTAACAAAATATTGCTTAACACTAATACATATGTAATAATATTTTGTTTAAATTGATTTATATGCCATTTCTGTACAACTGTTTTGAAAAGTGATATTGCACCATAGAAACATAGGTTGCAGTTTCTGCTTTCCGTCTTGTATTTTGAAATCCTAAGTTTTTAGATCCATTACATGTCACATTAATTAGACTATGTAGATTTATGGCTACTTTTCACAGGTCTCATCTAAGGATGCAAAATTCGTAAATGTTAATAGTGTAAAAAAGCAAAGGCAGCAATATCCAAAAAATAGTAGGATTACTAATTTAAAACGTACTGAATTCCTGATTTTATGTAGCTATCCCCTCCAAAATTATTTTTCCTATCCTTTAAATTTATAGCTTATGTTTCCTATAAAATGTCGAATTCAGTGCATTATAAATTAGTAATCCTCGATGACTGCATTAAATTTTTTTGGATATTGCTGCCTTTGCTTTTATACTTTTATATATGCTTGTTATTAATTCTTCGAAATATGAAAAGCTTCCCTTGAAATGTTAGCTGCAATAATGCAAGCATTTGGATATCAATATATATTTAAAATTCCAATGGTTTAAAAAATCATCAATTAAATATGTCACCTTTCATTCTAATTGAGGAGAAATCTATGTCTTTTCCAGAAGGATATTGGCAAGAGGCCAAGTGCGGACGTCCTTTAGGTTTAGTATTCGACGCATCCGGCAACCTGTACGCGGCCGACGCGTATTACGGGATCTGGAAAGTTAACGTCAAGAATGGCCAGAAAACATTGCTGATCTCTCCCGATGTGGAGATCGAGGGCAGGAAGCCCAAAGTTTTCAACAGCATCGCCCTTGCCACCAACGGTGACTTATACTGGACAGATTCGTCGTCCACCAGCTCTCTGGAAGACGGAGTCTTTGCGATGCTACTCGATGGGGACGGCAGGTAAATATAGATCACCTAACCCGCAAACATTATGTAAAGATTGTGAACATTTTTTTACTTGCTACAATTTATTACGATCATAAATATTCTTGCCTGTAATTGTGAGAAGTATAAATTTTTTCCGTGTTCAGCCAGGAATCTGTAATTTTTTCCTATTTATTTGCATTACATATTGCATTGGTGCTAAACAAATTTGGACATCAGAGATGCCTTTTTTAAGAAATAGACCTTCTCAATTATTACAGCAACATAACCTGTCAATTCTTTTACATTTTGAGGTTCTCCATTGCACCATTTATAATTTTGTTCATAATCTGGTTGTTATTTTTCGTAACATTCCCCATATTAAGTAATGATGTTATTTAATATTTATTAGATAAAACTTTTATCTTGATTACTAAGACTCATTCAGAATGTATGTGCCCCTTGTTCTATCACTAATTTCCAACTTTCTACAAGTTTTATAAAAATTATGAATTGTAGACTCAATTGAAGTTGTAATGTCCTTATCGGTATCTTCTTTTCGAGAATACAGAGTCATCTACTGAAAAATATTGAAACCAAAATATGAAATAAGCAGCTGTCAAGGTGACATTTTTTCTTAAAATCTCAACATTATAAAATGCATAAACTGTGTTGTATTGTGATGAATATAAAGAATTTAGGAAAGACTTGCTAATGTCTAAAGAAAGTATATGAGGTGGGTGTTGAAAATAATGAGAGGATGTCCATGAATTACCTACCATGAGCATTGTATATTGGAGGACAGAGTTATCAGAAGCTTCGATAACCAGAAAGCGTGAACAATGTAAGAGTGGTATGTCAGGGCCGAGGAGTCTGGCATTCTAGTCCCTCTGCCGACCCTTGCGGAGAAACGGCGTGAGTCCGAGTGTCTACTGTTTGACATTGATTTATTTCGCATACAAAGCAATTTAAAGACATTGTATTATAATTGAAAAGCAAAGACAGCAATATCACTTCAACCAATGAATTCCCAAGGGTGTGTGTGTCATGTGAAGAAACAGCCGCTTCATACTAAAGTGAGATGTAATGTTGATTTTAGACTGAACATCATAGCAAAGACAATTATGTAAACAACAAAAATAGCAGCATACACTATTCGGTAGCAAACACAGTGATATCCATATTTAAAAGTTAAATATGTATTTATTTATACGCATATGTAGAAGGATTAGAGGTAGCAATTGTTTTAAAAACTTATTTCCAATAAAATGTATGTTTTATAGATTCCTTGAGTAGTGACAGGCTTTTTGTATTTATCTCTGAAACTTTTTCTTTTATACCCCTCAAATATTCACCAGATTGTTCCACTACGATGCGGCCAAGAACACCAGCAGCGTTCTGTTGGATGGGCTCTGGTTCGCCAACGGCGTGGCGTTGTCCCCCAACGAGGACTTTGTTGTCGTGAGCGAGACAGCTAGGAGCCAGCTTCGGAGATACTACATCAAGGGACCCAAGAAGGGCACAGATGACATTTTCATTGATGGACTTATTGGTTTGTACATTTTTCAATAATACGTTTTTTCACATTATTTTTATTAGTTTTTTAATAATACAGGTTATAACAGAGCTAGTCACAAGTAGATTCCTGCCTATATTTTGAATCGGAAATTTTCAATGAATAAATGAACACACAAAACCTTAACCTATTGATTAATGATGTCGTCGTGACAAAAATCCAGTAGTGTTCTGAAAAATTTGGACCAACTTAAAATATACACAACTAAGCGTCAGGAAACTGGTAACAGGAACACAGACACACCGTTTTATCCTCAGTCTCCAGTTGCTTCGGTAGATGGACTGTATACTGTGGTATATTTAGGCTGTCCACCCTCAACTAGAGGTGGGTAAGACCCGTTCAGTCAGAGGGTATGTATCATTTACTCTGTGTCACCAAAAAGAACGGATCTAGAAGACCCGTTCGTTCGAATGATGTAGTTCACTTAGCTCAATAACTCATTTCGGTCTTTGACTCACCGTTCAGTAGATCACAGAGATAAATGTATCAATGAATTCCCCACCCCATGAGGAGTAAAACGGTTTTCAGCAAAAAGTTTACTACAATTCTATTAAAATAAAACATTTGCCGAACGAATTAAATATTTTTTATTACAGCGTTTATTTTACAAGATATCGACGGCTCCTACGTATAATATTGTACCCACAAATCGACGATTTTGAGTTTTTTGTGTATTTCATACGTATTTATTTAATTATATCTTTAATTCCAAGAAAGAAAAAAAATTTTTGCAATAAATACTTAATGTTTTTTTATTATAAAAAAAAATTTTTTTTCTTTCTTGGAATCAGATATAATTAAATACATATGAAATACACAAAAACTCAAAATCGTCGATTTGTGGGTTACGATATTATACGTAGGAGCCGTCGATATGTATATTGTCATTATACAATGTTGAGTAAAAACCTTGTAAAAAAAATTCTATTTTAAATTTTTGCAAGGTTTTAATAATTCTATTTGACTTGTACTGAATTAAATGATTTTTTAATATTCAATATAAGTTACTGTTATGATTTTCCAATTTTTAAAGAGAGACAAGTCAGAAATGTCAGAAAAAAAAAACTGCAAACTTTGATGTCGTTTATCTCCATGACTTGATATGGACATTATTGCTTGAACATTTTCGACTCGTGATTTAGGCAGGAATCTACTTATAAAGAATTGTGGACTAGCTCCGTTGCACCCTGTATATAAAAAGCATATTCATTAATCTGTTTGTCGTCTCATCAGGTCTTCCCGACAACCTGAAGGTTGTTTCTGGTGGCCTCTTAGTCCCGCTGGTAGTCCCGCGCGACTCTGGCCATCCAGTGATCTTCCAGTCCCTGGCGCCGCACCGACGCATCCGCAAGTTCCTCGCCAGGATGCTGACTCTCGCAGAGCTGCCGTTCATCGCGGCACAGAAGGTGCTCCCGCATTACGTGTTTGAGCGAGCGATACATTGGGTATGTATAATTAACACTTAGATTAAAGTTTTATCTACATTTTTGGCACATTGCTATACAGGTGTCCCATAGCTAGTAGCAAAAACTTCAGAGGAGTCTTCATCATTCAATTTTGAATAGAAAATATTCTTTACATGGCGACATATAAATTAGCATTTTTTTTCCTTATTCCCGAGTTATTTTCTGTAAAATGTTGGACTATCACTATAGTAACTTGTATGGGAAATTAAAAATTCATTCACTTTAATACATGTCAAATTCAGTTGATACCTAAGATTGGCCCAATTAACTAAATGTTGATGTTAAACATAGTCTGCCCTATTTAGCCCTAAGAATTTTTAAATTTTAATTTTAAAAAGTGCATGTTCCAAAAATGAGCACGTTCTTATACAAAATAATACATTTTCAGATCGGCCACTTTGAGTCTGTGCAGGGTCTGGTTAACAAGCGCATGAGTATTCTGAAATTGAACTGGGATGGTGAAGTTGTAGAGTCGTGGCATTGCCTCGACGGATCTCTGTCGGGTATTAGTGAGGTTCACATCTTCAAAAATTTCTTATTTTTCGGTAGCCCTTACAATACTTATATTGGAAAAGTTGCTTTGCCCGATGGACTCGTTCAGAGTGTCAAGATAGATATTAAATCACAGCAGGCAGCTCCTAAACCGAAACCAACCGAGGCTCCAAAACCAAAACCGACAGAAGCTGCCAAACCTAAACCAACCGAAGCTCCAAAACCAAAACCAACCGAAGCTCCAAAACCCAAACCGACAGAGGCTCCAAAACCTAAACCAACTGAAGCTCCTAAACCCAAACCAACTGAAGCTCCTAAACCTAAACCAACCGAAGCTCCGAAACCCAAACCAACCGAAGCTCCGAAACCCAAACCAACCGAAGCTCCAAAACCCAAACCAACTGAAGCACCAAAACCAAAACCAACTGAAGCTCCAAAACCCAAACCAACTGACGCTCCAAAACCCAAGCCAACGGATGCCCCAAAACCTGAAGAAGCTGTCAAACCCAAACCAGTTGAAGCTTCAAAGCCTAAGGAAGCTCCTAAGCCCAAACCTGCAGAAGCACCGAAAAAAGAGGCAAGAAAACCTAAATCAGAGACCGCCCCGAAACCCGCCCAAGTTCAGCCGGAGGCTACACCTGTGGTAGAAGAAATACCTTCTGACACCAAACCGCCGAGAAAAGACAACATGAAAGTAATAAAGAAGGAAGGGCCAACGGAAATACCGATCCCCAACAATGTGGACCAAGGCCGCAGAGCCAGAACAGAATCCAAGACTGCCCAAAGTAAAACAGAGCTCTAGTGGCCACCGGGAGCCACCAGGAAAGTCTATTTATTGTATCATCATTCAATCACCTGTCCCACTGCCATTCTGTAAATAGATTTTATAAAAAAAAAAATCGTCACAGACTGACTCTCCCAAACTTCACTGCAGCTTTAAAATGGCAGCTATATTGGCAGCTCTTTTTTAAAATATTTTTATTAAAAGTTATACTTAAAATGTATGTTTTATAACCACTTCGAAAGCATTCTTATTTGTTTAAACAATTGAAAATATCTTTTCAAGACTGCGGAATTCTTGTTCAATGTTTGACAAAAGATACAAATAATTATTTCATTTGTTGTATTTTTATGTACAGAAAGTAAATAGGGCAAGTAAACTAGATGCCAAAGAAATATTATATTTCTCCAAAATTCTATTTTATTTAAAGGTGGAAAATTAGTTGTTATCTATATTATCTTAATACCAGCTAAAACAGTGCGCCGCGCTGTTGGGCTGAATCAAAAATGTGTGGTCCATGTTTTTTATTGTTTTTTTTTTCATCGGGCACCATTAATTTTCCACCCATCAATATTCATAATAAGTATCTAACTATGTATCCGCGGTCATTGTAGCCTCGTGCCAATTGATTAAAAAGTTTTCTTATTTTCTCAACAAGTGACTTCATAATTCTTTAACAAAGCTAGCTAGGCAGTTTTCCATTAGAAAATATGAAGAAATATTTTTTTGTTCATATTGTTCATCATAGTTTTTATCGATTGTTTATTATTATCATTTCCTTTCCATATTTTTCAATAATCTCAGTGGAAAATGGAAGTGGGCTTCCATTATTAATTTATTAAAACGGCTTATAAAATAACAATATGAACATTTGAACTCTCCACCAAACTTTCGCGCCTGAAAGAAAATCGAAAGATTATTTGGAAAATCTTATCATAAAACAAAGTCAACCTTATTTTAAAATTAAAATTATGTTGGCAGATAAATTACCAGTAATTATATGTAGATGTTCCGTTTTATAGCTTTCTTTATGAGAAAAATAATTACAATTACAAATTTGGATATATCACTATCAAAAAGTAGACCAATGTGTCAATGTTATTTTGAAACTTAAAAAAATAATAATCTCGCTGTTTACATTGGGACACAAATTTATGAAATTGAAAGAAATCAGAAAGGTGACTCGTAACTCAATGAACATATATCCAGCTCTATGAACGATTCATTAAGTTGTTTTATTTTCTTAATTTTCAAAAAATTAAAGTGGTACATTTCAAGTAACGAGGTTTCACTGGATGTCAATGAGAATTGATGACTGTTTGTATTTTTGTAAAGCATTGTGCTAAATTTTTTTAACCAATGCTGTGTAGACTAACTAAGCTTAACTTTTTCACTAATTTTTCTTTCATTTGTACATTTTGGAATGTAATGTTTTAAGATGGCAATAATTATGTTTTATTGCATCGTTAATAAAATATAACAGTAAGTTATATTTTTGTTTCATATGTAAACAGTATCATTTTATCTTGAATCTTTTTTTTGTTTTTTTTTATGTTTTTTTTTAACATATTGTTTTGCTAAGACCTATTTCACACTTGTTATCATCACATATTTTAATGTTACGCATGACAATAAAAAAAATGCAGTCTTTATTAATTTTTTAGGTGTTTTTTTTTCCAAATTCTTTATTTTTTTGGGGAAAAAATAAAGCTTATTTTCATCTATATCTTTACGATTAGAAGTACCTAACTTTTACAAGTTGTTTTCTAATGTATTTAGTTTTCAATAATGCTTTTATAAAAATGTAATTCCATTTTTTGTCTGTGATTGTTTTTGCAGTTTTTTTTAATATTAAAAATAAATAAATAGCAATAAGATAGATTGCCTTGTTGCTTTGAATACTCTAATTTTTTTTTATTTTTGGAAAAGTACTGTTGCTTGAAGACTAATAAATAAATATTCCATTAGATGCAGCTATTAATTTTAGCAAAAAAAAAAAATTAGTTGCGTCATTGTAGACAACGAATTTTTTTTATATAATTTTTATTTTATAATATAAGTTTGTTGAAACTTTTAATTTGGTTCATCAACCAAGTTGCCCTTTGGGAGATTATAAAGCTTTGGAAATATTAATAATGTGCAATAATAAATAGTATGTACTATTGAAAGATAAATATGATGGACTTCTGTTTCACGCATTTGGTTTACGGGACATGGTTAATATCTTCCTATCAATAATTGTACTAAAATTACCTCTACGGTTAAACAACCTTTTAAAATACTGCTTATAATTTGTCAGGCAAGCTATTAAATATTTTATCGGCAAAGTCAGTCTCTGCATATGTTTTATACGGCGGAAAGGACTGCAAATTCAGGTTACCAACGCACCTAACATTTAAGCGGTGGTCATCGATATCAGGTGTATCAGATTCTATTCACATTATAATCTGTGTCAATCAGGTATCGGACCCAAATTGTGTACGCCGCATGCCTTTGTTATATTATAAATGTTGTTACTAATTTCATCACATCATAATTCGCAGGATAGTTCTTAAGGAGTACTTCTCGATAGTCATAGTTGAATCTTGATTTTTCTACTTCATTGCCAGAGTAAAGATCGAGTCTTTTACTAATAATTTAACAAGAAATACTTTTCTACAAGATTCCAAATAACACTGGTTGACATCAAAATCTTTGAAAAATATCTTTACTTTATATGTATTTTGGGATGCTGAATATAAATCTAGAGTTTAAAATCTCCTACTACTACTGCCCAAAAGCACACAGCTTTTGGGAAAAAATTACAATTTTAAACAAAAATTTAGAAGTTTTGAATATTTATTTCAACATTGTCATTTTAGAAGTTTCGAATACACACCACGTACCACATTTAATAGAATAAATTAAGCTGCAAGATCCAACTCAATGGAGTCTTCCAAATTTTTGTCAACTGTTTTGTTCTATCGAAGTTCATTAGTTGCATATGTAAAAAAAATGAAAGAAACACGAGGAAGAAAGAAACGCGCAAAGATATTGCTAGATTAAATAAGATAAATGGAATTTGTGCTGGTCTGGAAGTTGTGGCAAAGTTCACAGGTTTTCAGGAAGGATATACTAAATTTTGCCGCTTCCTACATTAAAGGGAAAGATTGGGTATTTTTTTTTTAATAAAACCCTTTCTCTAAAATGGTGAATGATTGGAATATTCTGCAATCAGATTCAGAAACAGCATCCTTTAATTATTATATAATTAAGAGAAAAATGATGGGTCAATAATTTTTTTGTTGACCAGTGTAATTTGTGAATTAAATTTTTGATATGTTAATGATTTTTATAATTATCTTTTTGTTATTCCCTTTTTACGTCTGTGTCACCGTCGTATCAAATAGTTTTGAGATATTACTGATTTGATATTATCACCCTAGATGTAACGTAACCTAGAATTTATATTATATTAAACTTTTTTTCTGTTTTATAAAGATTTTAAAAATACAATTCATCTATTTTCCATTGGCTTTTTTACAAAATAAAAATATATGTTAGGTATAGAAATTATAGTATTCAGGATTGGTCCATATTGGACAGTTCTTGTTATTTTTGTCTTGAAGAATCCTTCTTATCGAAAACATCTACAATTTTTTTACACAGCCAATGATGATTTTTAAGATCTTTTAATCCTTGTTACCTCATCACGCGAAATCTCAGTCAATACTAGAATTTTAAGTGTTCATTTCCGACCATCACCTGTAATAACACTCATTTTACATACCTAAATAAAAACGGATAGATTTTTTATTAATGTGTACAACGCCACACAAATGTATGAATATATGTAGTTTTTGATCCGATATTGTGTATCGCGTCTGGCAAAACTGACAGGAATATTCGCAATATAAAGTGTAGGTTTAATTCAATATTTATTTTATGTTATGGGTAGTTTGATTTCTTTTGTATTCTGGTTGTGATGTGAAAAGTTTAATAAAATTTTTGGAAACGAATGTACTTTTTTATTTAATGTAATTCAGCATATTCCTTTTTTAAACTCAAACGCTCTATAAACTGCCTGTGTAAGGCCTGCGCCACACTGCGCGTACATTCCGCTGCGTCTTTTCTGCCGCGTAAAATCGGCAAAGTAAATAGGTCGACCGATCATCCGCGTAGTGTATTTGATAAGCTCATATTGTATGAAAAGAAATGTAGCGGCGTTCCTCGACCGAAGAGACGCGGCGAAGATGCACTTAGTGTGGCGCCAGCCTAAAAGAGATAATCTCTACATTGAAGTCGTTATATAAATAAATAAAATTATTATCACGTATAACAATATTTTCCGAATTACTGTGCTTGCTGTTCAGCGAATCATAGGAAAAATTGAAAAGGATTTTACTCTTCAGAAAACCAAACCACCAATAAGACGTCGAAATGCAAGAAGTGAAGAGAATTTTGTTGCTGTAAGAACTAATGTTAAAAAATATACAAATTTAAATTCACCGCAAGAATTGGGCCTTTCTACAATGACAATTAGACAATTTTGAGAAAAGGCTTTTTTGTTTACACCCTTACAAGATTGTGCTGACCCAAAAACTGAAATCACCAGATGACTAGACCATTGTAGCTGTAGTGAGTTTGCTGACTGGGCTCTGGATCAACTTAAAATTTATCGTAATTTTGGTTAAAGAAATCCTCACTCCGGATGAAGCACGTTCTGGTTTATTTGGATTTATCAATAAGCAAAACCGTCTTTTTGGTGTGAAAGTAATCCGTATGATATGAAGAGAAGCGTTTGCATCTGCAAAAGTTGGTTTGGTGGAAGTTTGTTGAAATAAATTCTCTTAGACCATAGTTTGGGAACCACTGCTTTATGGAATACTGGAGAATGATGTCACGACCACCACAAACTATCAAATTTCAGTTAAAAATCTAACTTTCTATAAACTTTGTTGATTAACTTAACATCAATCGGTTTCAAAACCTTTGTATCTTCAAAAGGTCAGAATTTTGACTCGCCGCAAAGTTAAGGCAAACAAGTCAAATTAAATTTCTGACGGCGGGTCTTATTTTATTTTAAGTATTTAATCTAGAATAACAATAAAAATAAGAATAAATTTAATTAAATTCCTAGTACAGTGATGGCAGATCTTTTGGGCTCAGCGTGTCAAAAATTCGAAAAATATCTAACCTAACTGAGCTGACATGTCACACTTGTATGTTTTTAAGCTTCAGAGTTGGCGCAGCGTGGTACCTGTTTATACTTGTAAAGGGCTGTTTGGCACACTTGTCAGGCTGGAGTCAGCTGTTTGCCAGAGTTTGTAAGTCCTCTAGTACCTACTGCTTCTCGCTGCAGCATGCTGTGGGCAGGACGGGGATTCACCCGTCAAGTCTTGTTATTTTACCAACTAGGTTCACTATAAATTGCCCCCCCCCCATCGATGATATTACAGGCTACAATCGTGTTTCTTTGGTAGCTCGAGTACCTATTGGTGCAGGCATCCCAATTATACAGTAGCCGGCAAACATCTTGAAATTTTGCGGCGTAGTGGGGGGACGTTTGCGCATCTACCTTTCTAACAACGAGACCCAAATTTCGTCTTCTGCGCATTCCCCCACTTAGCCAAAGAATTTCATGAAGTTTGCCGGCAACTGTAATAATTTCATTATCTGTCTGTCCGTCAGTCCGCGTAACTTCATGTAACGTTCGTAACTGTTTTTTAATTTTTTCGAGAAATATTTTTTTCAAATTTTTTTTTCTGATTTTTTTTTCCGATTTTTTTTTAATAAAATAAGTAAATACCTACTTACTCCTTAGAAACCGACATGTAACATCGCGGTATCAGCCAATACCGGGATCATGTGTGGGGAAATTCCCCATGCTCTTTCTTTCCTAAGAACACAATTTCAGGAAGAAAGAGCCATAAAACAGCAGAACGTGATGTGACTGTAAAATTGTGATTTAATTAAGCTATAATCATTAAAAAATGATAATTTCATTATTTTGAGATTCTTTGTATATGTTAACCAAAGTAAATAGGTATGAAAATTATACTTGCTATATTAAAATATTTTTTGTTGGCTAGATGTATGTTGATTATATAAAAAAATATTTTTTCTCAATTATCGTCTTTCTTAGGGCCGGTTGTTTCAAGTTGGATTAAAGTAAGCGTTCTTTTAAAGCATAGATTTTTACGTTTTCCACCAATCAGACGATCCGTTTTCGTAAAAATCTATGCTTTAATCGACCGCCTACTTTGATCGAACTTGAAACAACCCGGCCTTTAGACGTTAAAAGCCGTCTATTGTTGAGATGATTATTGCTTAAAGAAATGTTTTTAGGCTACTTTTGAAATATTTAAAAAAAATATGATTAGTTTGAAATAGACATTAAACTGATTATTGCCGGAATTTTGTTCATAATTTATATAACACGAATTATCGTAAAAAAAGACTTATCTGACGTGTCAACGTAATATTATTGTTATATAAATGAAAAGCTTGTTTGTTTTATTTACTCGAGAAAATACCTTCTACAGAAATACCTACTTCCAAAAAGAATGACAAATCTGAAATAAGTTTCGTATTTTTTTTTCAATACCCTAGTATTATTATATCTATGGCGCAGGCTGGCGTGTTACATTCTCTTTTCTATGCGTATTATCCAAAATGGATGGACATGCGTGTCATAAGGTTCGCTATAATTAGTAGGTACATTACAGAATTCGGTTTTTTGCACCTCAAAGTTTTTTCAAGGTGAATGAATTCACTTGTCACGAAGTCACAGAACTACTTTATAATAAGATTATGCGTACGTTGCTTAAGCTCGTGTTTGGTTTTCCTTTGTGGTTATTTAAATTATAAAGGAGGAAACTAACGCATTTAAATATCTGCTATGTAGGCACAGTTGCCGGCAAACTTCTTGAAATTTTTTGGCGTAGTAGGGGAATGCGTAGAAGACAAAATTTGGGTATCTTTGTTGGAATGGTACATGCGCAAAATTCCCCCCACTACGCCATAAAATTTCAAGATGTTTGCCGGCTACTGTGATATACATCTGTTTCTTTATGTCTTTCATAATGTCCTGATAGAGACAATGTTACGAAAATGCGAAATGACGCTTCTGAAAATTTTAAGATAAACCTTTACTTTCCCCTTAGTTTACTGGATACCTATTATCTTCCACATTTTGCCGCAAACGCCTAACTGTAGGCAATTAATATTGTTATCCGAAAATAACCGAAAATATTGTTATCACCACAAATGTAGGCCCCTTCTTTTGAATTATGTGTAAGAATAAGTGTCCCGTACAGAATACGAAAATAAAGGATGCGCAGGTCTCCCGTACTCGACTCACAGAACAGACCAAAACTGCGCAGCGGTAATCGTAAAACCCGCTAACAGTGGTTGTTCTAAAATTCACAAAAAGTGAATTGTCTGGTTGCAGTAGCCCAGTAGAGAATACAAATCTAAAAGCGGTAGATAGAGCAGAGGTCAGAGGTGATGAATAAAAGTCATGTGAAGTGGTCCAGACGGCGTAAAAAGCACCACCCCAACGGGGTTTTAATTACGTCATTTACATGGTAATATGTCTTGCTTATAGTATGACGTAATTGCCTGGACCCGCAAGACAGAACTTAATTTATTATTGAAAAATATATACCGATCGCAGCGGTATTTGCTCAGAAAAATTTCACAATTAAATTTGTCAAAATCGTAAACTATGGCTTATACATTTTTACCAGTACAATTTACAAAGAACCCACACAGGCGTAACTTTTGATATCAGTTTCAGTCATATACAATAAAATTTCAGTCACTTATAAATATTTCAAAGTGGATCGCAAAAAATAATTTTCATTTATTTTTCAGGTGCTTCCTGACAGTGTAGGTATGTAAAAATATATAAAATAGATAGATTTTCACATAAAGAATACAATAAAAAAGGTTTCAAGTCGATCCGACCGCTGTAGCGTTCGTAGGACAGTTTTGAAGTTTGACTGAAAAATGACCCTTATTGTCATCGGATCACTGCTGATAGTGGTTACCTAAAAAATGTGAAAATTTTTACTTTTTTATTTGCATGATTTTCTTTCAGATTTTAGTCTAAATTACTTTGTTTAGCAAAAATATTATGGTTTGATACCAATTTCATTGAAAAAACTCCCGTTTTTCGTAAATATAAGAAAATCGGTTTTTGGTCGAAAACTTTCGTATTTGTCAATACAAATACCGTTTTTCGGTGGCTGTCGCGCCCGGGACTTTATCAGTGATAAGCCCCGTCGCTAGGCCTATAAAATACTGTCAATTATCTGTAGATTTCTCCGAGATCTGACAAGACAAAGCTTCGCGACTTGTCGGAATCAGTCGATCTGCAGCCCGATTTTTCCTTCGCATACCAAGTCTCTGTCCTCGGATACATATGTTGAAATATTAAACAATATTTCATAATTCTGTCTGTCAGGCCATACAGTTAGCCATAGGAAATAATATTTCCTGTATCTGTCTTTCCGCCATACAGTTGTCCGTCACTCGGAAATATTCAACAATATTTCTCAAATCTGTCTTTACGCCATACAGTTGGCTACACTCACCACCCCGGTCTATCGCAACAGCGATTTTCTCGTTTATTAAAAATAAACGTGTGACAAAATACATAAATATATGTCAATATTTAGGTTCTTACAATAATATGTAATAATTAAAAACATGTCACAACCATTTTATTTTTATAAATTTTCATACATAAATTTGTGAACAAATTTATGTATGAAAATTTATAAAAATAAAATGGTTGTGACATGTTTTTAATTATAATCAAGGCATAGGCACCGTCTTTACGGTCCTCAGGGTGGTGATGACGCACCGGCGTCCTGTCCGGTCGCCCGTTAATAAGATGACGTTACAGGTCCGCCTTGATTCTTTGAAAAGGCCCTTTTCAGGGCCATCATTCTTCCTATCCATTACAATATGTATGTGTAAGTGCATACGACGCATGTTGTTTCGTTTTGTTTATTTTTACGGGTATAAACAGCAACACAACGAAACAATGTGCCTCGTACGCATACCTACACATACCAATTCGATCGTTTTTCTTAAATGGAAAGAGGTAGGTATAATAATCGGTTGTTTTCTGTAGCCCGCTCTGTAAATACCGCAACGATATTTAATCTGACCGCATCGCTTGATTTAAAAGTTTTTTCCACCGCATCTTAAAACAATTTGTGTTTCCACTCACCTCACCTTTTACCACCCGCATCTAGAATTAAGAGTGAAATTGAAGATTACGGACGAGAAGTAGCATTCTGTTACAGGTTTGTTATCTAAAGCTGGCACGTACTCCGTACTCCCGCCAATGCAATTTTATTATACCTGCAGCATGTATAAAAAAATGGTTTTATATTATTTTAACCAATAAAAAATGCAATGTTTTAAAGGATTTTAAAGGCACTTAGTATAACAATCTGAGCTATTCTGAAAATAGCAATATTGAGATGTCAAATCTTTATCCCAATCTTGACAAGTATGTATAACATTGTATTGCCGCCAATTTCGGTGTTTTAAGTTTGACATGTTTGAAATTAATGAATTCAATCAATCAGAAAGCTCTAACGCGTAAACAACTTAAGTTATTCACAATTATGAATAATGAGCTTTCTAATTTATTGAATTCATTAATTTCAAACCTGTCAAACATAAAACGTCAAAAAAACGGCGTGACATGACATAGATTATTCCGAACAAAAAATATTATATATTAAAGAAAAAACAATCTGATTATTGTGAAACAAATTTCCTTGAATTATTAACAAATTTATTAATCAATTAGGAAAGACTTACAAAAAAATCAAATTAACGAAAAAATATTTTAGCTGCTACTGGGATTCGAGCCAACGGACCTCCACTCTATCTGGGAATGGTGCGTTATCCAATCTCGCCACGGCAGCTTGGTAAATTAATGTGTCTTATCATCTGTCAAACGAGAGGATAATAATATATTCGTTCGCATGCATCATACAAATCTTTCGGCGGTGGCGGTTGATCTATAGTGACTGCACGCCATTGGTCCTAAGCTACAAGACACAGCCTAATGGATTGAGGTACCTACCAAATACTTCGAATTCCAATTTGAATTTCTGCAGAATTTTATCATTTTATTTAACTTGTATTGCAACGAATGAGTTATTTCAACGTTTATTATGAATGTTTTGTATTCAATATTTTAATTCAACGTTATGTAAAAAATAAGTCAGAAACATTGAAAAAAATGCAAACTTTGATATTGCATAACTTCATAATTATTGATATTAGGTCATGGCTGCTTGAACATTTTCAATTCATAATCAAGGCAAGAATATAGTTCTGCGAGGTTATCAATATTTTCGAAATAACCCTGTATAAAAAAGACATACTTACTTTCCTACCTAAGTTTTGTTCTAAAATATATGAAAAAATAATGATATTTCGTCGTTTTGATATGTTAAAGTGTCATTTTTAATGCTGTTAGTAAGTAAGTACCTACTATTTGAATTACAAGAACCAAAAACCATAGAATGCATATTTTGGAAAGGTGATGATAGTCTTACACTCGGGGTGCGATATTTCATAATATTCCTAATATCATACTATTCAAAATTTTATATATTATAATATTCTGTCAGATAAATATTCTTATTAAATTCATTTTCCAAAATATATAAGTTAATTTTATTTTAATTTAATTTTACAAAACATAAAAGTCGTGCTTCAATATACTCACGTCTGCTAAATGCTAATAACATCATTAGCATTGAATATTTTATAAGTATTGTAAGATAGATATATGTAGATATTTATAATAGATATTGTGTAGGTACCTAAATATTAAAAAAAAAATTAAATACACCATAAACTTATTCATATTTATTTGAGTTATCTGAATATGATACGATGAATGAATTATCATATCTTAAACCAAAATTTGCGTTTAATGATGATTCATTGTTGAAATCATGATCATGAAAGTTTATTTTACGTTGAAGGCTGTCGGTAGAAACTTACCGAATCATGATTCACTGATTAATTATTTATCTTCAATGATAAATTTGTGTCTCGTGTTTTACGTGCAATCGATTTACTTACTTATTTGCCATCGCCTTGTTTCCGAGGGGCAGTTAGAGAGGATAGAATGCCATACTTAGTTGCGTAAATATGTCAGTCCGGTGCTTTGGGACCCGTGCTAGGTAAGGGCGAGTGTAGATAATAATCTTTCCAGCGTTGAAATGAACTAATAACTTTTAAAATCCACCACAGAAAATACATTTAAATATTAATTTTTCACGTGTATTACGAAAACATGCGAAAATTGATGTATGTGTTATTTGGAAAACATTAATAACCTCGCAGGACTACATTCCTGCCTTAATTATGAATTGGAAATGTTCAAACAGCCATGATCTAATAATATCAATAGTTATGGAATTATATCAAAGTTTTCTTTTTTCTCAATGTTTCTGACTTATTTTTTACAAAACATTGAACTATGATTACAGTAACTTACATTGATTACGAAAAATTCATTCGCTTCAATACAAGTTAAGTAAAATGATGATTCGTCGTGTTTTACATTTTCAATTTTTTTATTTATTTTATGAATTTATTATAATGACACAATGTATTGTTTAGTTGGTAGACCAATTACATACAGATTCAAAAGTCAAAGCGAAACAGAAAAGAACAATGAAAATCAAAACGAGAGAAAAATTCATAAAACATAGTAATCAAAGTGGTACAAGAAAAAAAGAAGAAAAAGTTATGGAAAAGATAAACCATAGCGCGTAGACACAGGTATAAGGAATATTATTTTTTAAATATTAACAAAAATATAAAAATACCAAATAATCCAGAAAGGACAAGAGCAAAACATTAAGAAAAAATGGAGAGATAGGAGTGGGAGTAAAAGGGGGAAATGGAGTAAGGTGACTGGGATTGTGGTTGAGCGAAGTGTGTGTATGTGGTGAGGATAGGGACTATGCGCAAAGAGTGAAGAGAGTTTGGCTGGGGTGCGCGAATGTTGATGGTCGGTCTGAGTCAGTCCGGTGAAGACATAGAAACAAGTGATATAGGCGGTTCACATATGATTTTTAAGAGCTGAGATAATAGTATTAAATATATCCTTGTCGTTGAAGTGATCATTGTATGCTGGATGAACAGGTTCTGTGCCTATACGAGCGGCGAGCGGCAGGGCGTCAGAGTGTCAATGCGCCCGAGTAGAAAGGGAAGTCGGCCACGATATGACTAAGCTCAGTACTGTGTCGTCAATGCGCCCCTTATTACTCGGGCGCATTGACGCTCTGACGCTCTGCCGCTTCCCGCTCGTATCGTACCCGAGGCCTTAAGACATCTATCAAATGAAAATAATTTTATCTTTAAGGCGGAAATATTGGTTTTAATTTAATATTTTGAAACATTGAATTGAGAAATTAGTAGTGTGTGAAATTTTTGAAAGAAACTGATTTCTGCCAACTTTTATAACCAATTTTATAAAATATTCATCACGTCGAAATTGACGAAGTGTGCAATGTTATGCAATAGCGTTCAAACCATAATTGTTATGATAATACAAACCAATGAAAATATACCTATATAACAGGTTTCGTAACTTTGTAATTCTCTTTCTTGGTTTATTTAGATTTACATTTCGTTGAACATCACATTTCGTGTAGACTAACATCACTTCATCTCCTTTGTTCATTGTTCATCTTCTAGAAGCTAATCTATTTGTGGGTTTCCTGTTATACGAACCTTCACCCGGTGTCAATTTCTGAATTGTGTCGGTTAAATTTAAATGAAAATCGGCCATATTCTGAAAAACAATAAGATTGTTATTTTGACGATTGTTGGTGATCTGCCTTTATTATTCCCAACACACAAAATTGACGGGGTGTATTATTTATGTCCGTGTAATTAATTACGATTTTTGCAATTTTAGATGACACCTTTGGAAAGTAGTCGGTAATCAATATGGTCGAATTTATGTGACATATCGAGTGAGGGAATATGGAGTGTAAGAGATTCATAAATACTTGTTATTAAAAACCCTAGATGCGAAACAGAAATTGCAACAGAAATTCCATGTCTAGATATACGATGGTTCAATGTCACCTTTCAACACCTAACAGCTGTGCAGTAATGGCATATACAGCATTTAAAATTAAAACAGGTATCATCAATATTTTGATACACATACATGGATATTTTGTACACATACATGGATAATATTAACATGAATATTTTGTTACACATACATGGATAGTAATGTTGGACATCCGCGATGCCTGGGTGTTCTTAAAAAAGACTTGTTTATATGATGTCGAAGCAATATTAATATAGAAATTATTATTAGTCAATTAGAAAAGACATACAGAAAAAACAAATTAACGAAAAAATATTTTAACTGCTGCCGGGATTCGATCCAACGGACCTCCATTCTATCCGGGGATGGCGCGTTATCCAATTTCGCCAAGGCAGTTTGGTAAATTAACGAAAATAACTATATAGTCCTCTAGCGGTAGATACACAAAGGTATTTGTGACTATTGCATTATAAAAAGCGGATTGCTTTAAAAATGGAACAAAAATGTTAATCAATTAAAAAGAGACTACGTATTAGTTCGAAAAAATTTCGTTAACTTACCAAACTGCCGTGGCGAAATTGGATAACACGCCATCCCCGAATAGAATGGAGGTACGTTGGTTCGAATCCCGGTAGCAATTTAAATATTTTTTCGCAAATTAGATTTTTCTGTATGTCCTTTCTAATTGATTAATAAAAATTTGTTTAATAATTCGCAGAACTGTTCTGAAATTGCAACTTCACAATAATAATGTGTTTTCTTAGATACAATACAGTAGCCGACAAACATCTTGAAATTTTACGGCGTAGTGGGGGGAAGTTTATGCATGTACTATTCCACCAAAGAGACTCAAATTTTGTCTTCTGCGCATTCCCCCACTACGACAAAAAATTCAAGAAGTTTGCCGGCAACTGTACCACCACGCAAACCAGTCATTGCAATTTGGAGTTTTATCTAAAATATAAGTTTTTGATGAATATTAGATAAAGTAAGTACCTACTAATATTATTTTAAATGTTGGGAAATCACTTTTTCTACACATGTACTAATTTATCCATCCAAAGAGTTGAAATATTCAATTAAAGCCAATATTTTCGCCATAATGATAGAAATATTGACATTTAACAGATGTCTTGACAGATGTCGTTTCTCTATTTTTGAGTGTTGAAGTAACAATCACCAAATGTTATTTTCAGAATACCACCGAATGTCGTATCAGTACGATTTTCCATATTTTAATTCGATGTACCTAACGTTTGTATCAGTTGCCTTTCAAATTTGCCTACTCAGTTTCCTTTCAAATTTGCCTACTCAGTTTCCTTTCAAATTTGCCTACTCAGTTTCCTTTCAAATTTGTCTACTCAGTTTCCTTTCAAATTTGCCTACTCAGTTTCCTTTCAGATTTGCCTACTGACTTTCCTTTCAAAATGCCTGGACCAAAATAAATCGTAAGCCACAAAACTACATTTTTATATTCGATTGTAATTTAAGTTGTAAAACATATAACAGAAATTCTTAGTTATTCAGATATTTCTGCACATTTTTTTGCCAATTATTTATACTTAAGCAACTCGCAAATTGGAACGTTCAGTCACCAGAGATTGTGGCTTTGTTATAACCGCCTTCCCATAGCCAGGCAGGGCTGGGGAAACCAACGTCCAACATACTTCCTCACGTGCAAACACATCCTTTCCTGTATTTAATTATTTGCGAAATCTAAATCACGCGTTATTTCATGTCCCAAAATGCAGAACGGATGTAATGAATAAGAACACCATAACGCGTAGCGTGCAACTCTTAAATGAATTGAGCGATCATGTCGATGTAGTAGCTCGTTGGTGAAGTCGTCATGACGCTCACCTAGTGGTCAGTAGTTCGAGCCCCATTCCAGGACACCAGCCAGTTAGTAATATTTTCATAGCAAAGGCATATATTTCATTATATAAGCTTATTTTGAGAATAGTAACAATATTGATGTGACATGCATTCCGTTGTCGCATCTCTATTTAAAAAAAATGATAGCATAGCATTTGAAAGCATCAGGCAGAATATAGAAGGACCTTGTCGAGTATTTGGGCCCCCGACCCTACTAGGACAAGGGGGTGAAGATGATGATGATGACTGCTTAAAGCAAAGCCAGCAATATTCACTTCACCCCTAAGGATGTGTCACGTGACAAAATGGCCGCTTCATACTAAAGTGAGAATGAATTGATTAAATATTACAGCAATATCCAATAACGTACATAGCAAAAGCAGCAATATCAATATTTAAAAGTTAAATATTTATTTACACACATACTTAGATATATAAAAAGAAAACTGGCTTAAATAAAAAAATATTTTTTAAAAACTGTTTTCCAATAAGATGTAG